>JAWNNC010000016.1:0-117048 GCA_035043275.1 Drosophila tanythrix
GTGTCGTTGTTGTTGTTGGCGTTGTTTATATTGTTGTTAGCTATGTAATTGTTGTTGGCATTTGCAATTCTAGCATTGTTAACTTTGTTGTTATTGCTGCTGCTGCTTACCGAGCGAGAGCGCAGATTATAGCGGAGTTCGCTGGTCTTCCTGGCAAGAGAAGGCGAGCACCAGGAAACTGCAGCTCCAGTATAAGGCGCGTCGCCGGGAGTGGCGGTATGGGGGGTGTTACTCATATTGGTGAAAAATTTGCGCGCACCAAACACACTCTAGCAGAGAGGTGACGGCGCACTCAGAAATCAAACTGAGTGAGGCCCTCTTGCAAAAATAGTTTTGCACCAGCAGAACTGCTCGCAAGCGTCGATAGTTTCAAATCGCAAGAGAGAATAACGCGAAACACTCAAACGCTTAAAAATAAAATAAAATAAAAATAAAATTATTTTTTCATCCTGATGAGTTCAGCCCAAAGTTTTGCGGCGGCCTTATTTTGATAAAACTTATTTTCAGAAGTTTAAGAGTAATCCTTCTGATGGCTCTCTTTATTTGTTTGCTATATATTTTATTGAACATTAGTCGCGTTGTTATAATAATTGCCAATTCAATTCTATAACTTTGTGAATATGAATCGCACATCGTCTCCGTTACTCCGTTTTTTATGAGGATGCAAGAGCAATGAATGACCAGGTTGAAGCCGATCTGTTTGCAGAGTAGCCTATCCTTATCTTATTAAAATATCTATATCCATTTTTGGTCCTGTCATCACTGAAAAGATAAATTTTTGTTGTAAATATAATGGATGTTGAAGTACTAACGAGCAGCACATTCAAGTGGCCAAAGATACCAAGCGCAGGCTTGTTACCGCACGGACCTAGGTAAAACTGCAACGCACCTTCCCCCAATCGAAGGGTGTGCCTTCCTCATCTAGGTTGGGTGGATGATATTCGTAGTCTCTCGTTCTCACACCAAAAAAGACCCTTGTGGTTGGTTTCACTTTGCTTATTCAATATCACTTTCTTCTTCTGTGCAGTGTTGGAGTTGTAATACAATTGATTTTAATGTTAAAGTTACACACTTACACTACTAATAACAGCGCTGAGTGCGATTACTAATAGCAGGATCTTAAGCTATTTATGCTAAAATGACATTTGCTGATAAAGCATGGCTTATCATAGCTTACCTAAACATTCTCCACTTTTGCAATACGCAGTATTGGAAAGAAAAAAATAAATGTTGCCTCAGGATTGGCAATTGCCGGTCAGCATCCAGCCAAACTTAGTGTTTCAGACGCCAGGAAGGCCGCCTTGGCACGGAAGTATGCCCAGCAGGATTATGCGTGGGTACACATCGGCTCCAACGATTAAAGAGATAGTCGCTAGAGTGTGCCTACCCTCGTCAGCCAGAACAACATTGCAAAAGATCTTCTGAAGTTCCGTGCTAACGGCTCGGAGTGGAGTACGTTTGTGGAGTTGAGGATCGACCTCAAGCACTACATCCCATTCAGCTGCATTGACCTCGATCGGAGCACAGCGGTGCAAACGAGTGCGAACCCAATGCTGGTGACGGAAAGCCAAATGCCGTTGCCAGTGAAGCATTTATGCGACTCATTGCACTGTTGTGGAGCATCACAATAGCGGTTGCAAGAATGTTCACGCTCTTTTGCCGCATCAACGAGGACAACGACGTCGTAATTGGAGCACTTGGAGGTAGGTATGGCGAGCGACTTTCCATTGGCGACGTCGATCTCACAGATGAGGAGGGGCGACGCCTTGGCATCTGATCGGCTTCTCGCAGATGGAGCACACTGTGGAGTAGTTCGTCACACATCTGACAGAACGCACCACTGCGGCAGGAACCTTTGGAGTGCTGATGGGCCAGGCGACGAAGTTGACTGCTCTCAACCGCTTCAGGCGAAGAAAGCGCTGACACTTCCGCAGCGCGTGAACCCCTCTGCAAACTTGGCATAAGGACCAGTTTATTGATAGGTCTCTTGATGACTCCTCGTGTCGTAAGGACGTCAACGACACGGACATTATTGTCATCAACTGAATCGGTATTCAGAATTCTTCCAAAAAGCCATTCGTGGACAGGAAGGTTATCTTCCTTGACAATCACCATATCGCCAGTTTTGAGATTTCGGGATGGATATTGCCACTTAAATCGTTTGTGAAGCTCCTTCAGGTATTCTTCCTTCTAACGGAAACAAAGCTGTAGGTTAAGAGCCTTCAAGCGTTCCCAGCGGTTTAGAATTGACGCATTCTCTGTAATTTCGGGCTCTCAGACGGACAAGAGAGGTGCTCCGATTAAGAAATGGAAATGGACTGAGGGCTAACAAGTCAGTTGGATCTCCTGACATTGGAGAAATCGGTCTTGAATTAAGACAAGCTTCAATCTTGTATAGGATTGTTGATAGCTCTTTGAATGTAAATTTGAAGGTCGCTGCAGATTGCAGAGTGTCTTGAAACTCTTCACTCCCGCTTGAAGCGGCCATGACAATTTGTTTTGAATATATTTGGATTGTATGCATTTTCTTGTAGCTTCAAGGAAATCACGATCGAGGGCCTTAGAAGCACCGACAAACGTTTTCCCGTTGTCAGAGTACTTTTGTTGAGGACATCCACGTCGTGCAACAAAATGTGCGATTGCGTCAAGAAACCTTTCGGTCGTCAAATCGGTGGAATGAAAATGAATAGCCTTTGTACTGAAGCATACATAAACACATACTGTGAAGAACCATATAGCTTTGGGAAATAAATGCACATAAATATACATTTATGCTATATGCACCGCTCACAGTAACTTCAACGACGACATTTCAGCATAATTCATCGATGACGAATTCAACTGCACAAGCGATCACACCCGGAAGCGCATATGCCTTCGTCAGCGCGCTCCACAAGAAGACCCAAATAGACAACTGACACCACCACTAGCCTCCGTCAGAAGTATTTCCACTAGAGGGCAGCAACCTCAGCGTAGAAGCAACCGCTGACCTAATTTCATCAAGTACAGCGATCGCGAAATGGTCGACATAATGCAAAATACGCTGTGCGACAGTTTGTGAGGCGATCGCTAATCGAATTTCATAGAGTGCAGCGATGGCAAAAAGGTCATGGAAAAAATTCCAAATATCACGCCACACCAGCGACCAGGCCCAATAAAACTGCGTCGCAGCCAACGAGAGGGAGTCAGTCAGCAAGTACGAAAGCTACGAGACGTTGAGAGTACGGAATCTACAAGGGAAGCAGTCCGATAAGTCAAATGGGACCAAAGGCCTGTTGAAATTACTGTTCAAACGCCAATTATGCATAAGTGCAATTATACCCAATAAACCATAATTCTTATACACTGTCTGACAGCTCAAATGGCACAGAGTCAAAAAAAAAGTAATTGCCTGCCATAAACTAATTATACATTATTTTTCAAAAATTCCAAAGACCGATGGTAGGTACATGTATTAACCACCAATATGAATGGATGACCCTAATAAACTGAGGTTTCCCCACCTGCTAGGTAGGATTATGTAAAAAAGTAGCCTATTTTTAGGTGACAGCTTATTTAGATCAGGTACATTGTGGACACCTGGGATCAATTGAACCCGGATTTTTTACCTAAAGTTGAGTATTTTCGGAATAAATAGATTACTCCTTCGTAGTCAGTTTAGTTATACTCTGCATCCCGGGTTCAATAAGCCCACAAGGGCTATGGACAAACGGACTACCATTGAAGAACGGAAACTCATCCTCGAACACCGCAAAATCGGATATTCACATCGCCAAATAGCTGCAATGGTCAACCTGAGCAACTCAACCATGTGTAACATCATACGGCGCTTCGTCGACGCAAATCGGATTGAGGGCAAGGGCAGAATGGCACCAAACCCGATTTTCACCGAAGAGGAGGATCGGAGGATCATCAGGCAAATAAGGGCAAATCTCAAATAATCGACTCAAAAAATTGACTCAACAGGTGCAGGATGAAATGGGGAAAAAGCGCTGTGCGGAAACTGTGCGCATGGCTCTGCACAACCATGACTTCAATGCCCGAGTACCACGGAAAAAGACTTCTATAAGCGCATATGTCATCGAAGTCGCTTGGGTAGCGGCGGCGTAGTAGCGGCTCAACCTCCGCGACCACAGGGTTCGGGGGCCCCCGTGCCTCTCTCTCGACGTCCATCTCCTCGTCGCTTGCTACGAAGGGCGGCGATGCCCTTGGCTGCTGTTGTGCTTGGGGCGGCTGTCGCCTCGGCGTGCGCACTATACACACTAAGCGGCGTACGCGGAACACGCGCACTATGCGAACCACGCGGCCTCGTGGTCGCGCGGAATGCAGTCCAGCGAACATACGCGCGGTCGGACCGGCTCCCCATCCGTGCAGAGTTTCAGCGCCGCTGGGCTTTGCTTGAGGATTTGGGACCGACCGGCCGTGACCACTGGAGGCTGCCTCGTTATTGCGCGGTGTGTTGTTCATTATGAGATATTTGCTAATTTTTTTAGATTTGCGTTGGCCTTATTATATACCCTTTTGTGTGGGTGTGTGTTATTAACCAACGGTATACCGTACACATGCACCGGCGCTAGTGTCGTGACTAACCAACGGTGTATGGTTTAGTTGTTCACGTACCCGTGCTAGGGTAGATCTTGTTGGTCTTTTCCGTCAAAGCGACGAGCAAAACGTTTTTGGCGGTTACTACCCTTGCGCTCTGATTAGTGCGATCGTTGTTGCTTTTTTTTTATATCAGCGGTAAGCATAACGCTTTCGGCGGTCGTTGCACTTTTATTCCACCAGTGAGCGCTGGAGTAGGTCATGGCCCTACTCTTTCTCCACTATGTGTTGCTCACTCTCACAGCAATCGGAGTGGCGTGTTCTCTCTGAACATTCGCCGCGTTCAGGGCTGATCAACTGTTTGGACCCGCCTTAGGGCTCCAGTTTATATTATTGTTTATATTGATTTATATTTATTTTTTTTACATAGGTGGATACGATATATACCCTTCCTTTTTATTTATTCTTACCCTTTCCTGTTGGGCGTTTATTTTATTTTATATATTTATATATATATATATTTTTTTTATTATTCAGGTGTATAAGTGTGAGTCTAATTTTTGAGTCACACTTATCTTCCCCCATTTTTAATTTTTGGATTTTTGCTGTGTTGCTGTGTGGCTTTAAATCGCTTATATGTGCCGTCCTTATCCGCTTGTCTGACAAGCTCCTCAGCTTGCACATCACCGGTGACGTAAAATCCACAATTTGGTACGGGCCTCCGTATCTTGGTGCTAGTTTTGCTGCGTCAGCTGCATTTGATAGGTGGTGTAACTTTACCCACACCCTATCTCCAATTTTGGATTCCACTGCCAGCGACGAAGGTTGTAGTGCCTTGCTTGGTCCTGAGAGGCCTCGACCGCGGCCAATTGACTTGACTTATATTGCTGACATACTTCGCATTGTTGGACATATGCTCTTACGTCTCTAAATAAGCCTGGCAATAGTAGCGCGCTGCTACTCGGGCTATTGTTTTTCTGCTCCTTGCGGCGGCGGTGGTGTGGTTCTCGCTTAGGACTTGCGTTCTCTTCCCGGTTGGTACACACAATTTCCAGGCTGCTACATCCTCTTTTCCAGCTCAATGAGGTATGTGTCTGTACAGGTTTCCAGACTCGTCCATGTAATCTGGAAACTTCCGGCATGTCTCCTTCAGGGGCTGTCGAGGTCGGGCATCTGAATCTTACTGCTGGTTTGACTGTCTTTTTTATTGTGGGTTGGTATTAGGTGGAGGATCACTACCGCACTTACGCGTGCGTACGTGATTGAGTTTTTTAAAGGAGGAGATTGTGAGCAAGGCGTATAACCTGTAACCAGTATGCTAGAATGTAGTGGAAGATCGGTTAACAGATAAAACACAGGTGTACAGGAACTGTACAGGACACCTCCCACTTGAGTGGGTATTATTGACATGAAGTGATGATAAGCAGGTACTTCGCACTTATGTTTGACACGTGCTGCTACATTTTGTGTGTTTTCGGATCTCTCTCTCTTTTTACTATGCATTTTAGTTGAGTGACCCTCCTTATGATGATTTTATTATAATTTGAAATAATAGCCTGCAGGCTTCATACCAAGTTAATTTTTTGTTTACGTTTTCATAATATAATTTATTTATTCTTATTGTTATAGTTTAATTTTAAAGATAAATGTATATATTAAAATGTATTATTATTACTATTAATATCCATATTATTGATGCTCTTTCTTAGATTAGTGTATTGAAATATTAGACGGTCCAGTTTTCTTTTATATGATACAAAGTAGTGACAAGCACATGTATCAACTCCTTCTGTTGCATCATTCGAGGACCATGAGCACACCGTCAAGTGCTTTCCATATTTTGATTTAATAAGACGATAGTTTTCATACTCTAAGAAATATTCTCGGTATTCCTCCATCAGATTAGCGTGCTCAGGAAAAAGCACATCCTCAAACTCCTTGAGGAAATCATAAATTTTCCTCACATTTGTTTTGAATCCAAAATTCGTAATTAGACCCATAATGTTGTTTATTCTTCAAAAGCAGAAATGCAACTAAAGAATTATTTTACTTTATTTTTAAAGAGCCTATACTTGTGTCACTTTCTTTTGTAATACTTGTCTATACCGGTTTTTCTTTTCTTTTCTTTCTTTTTCTTTCTTTTTCTTTTTCTATTTCTTTTCCCATCTTTTGGAAATTTCAAAACATAAACGGGTTAGGTCAATTTCTGCTTCATGTCCATAAGATGCACCTAAATCTAAAGGTTGTACATCATATTTTCCCATCTTTGAACATTGAGGGATAATGTAATTGTTATATATATTATAAATTTGATTTTTAAGCAGCGTGTTCCAACATAAGAATGATGTTAAAATATCCCTAATCTTATGAAGGCTCTCCATGACTCACTATCAAATTCAATTTTATTACCATATTGATTTAAAATTAATATGCATTGCTTATCCGATTTCCTAATTTTAAAATGACACTTTATGGTTTCAATCTTGGGATGATCCATTAATGTATCAGGCATCAAGAAGTCAAACTGCTTAAGCCTTAACTGGATATATTCCTTAAATGTTAATAATTGAAGCCATTCCTCTTTTCCAAATCCAATGAAATTGCTCTTATGTTGCTGCATCCAAACCATTGGTGTAAATTGTCTCGTTGTTGAAAAGCCACACTTTAATTTTAATTGTAGATTAACAAAATATTCAAATCCAAAAATGATTTCATGATCTTTTATTTTTCTCGAATTTCTAGATTTTCTTAGCTGAAGTGTCTCCATATTGATTGAAAAGTTGACTCAAACTAACTTGAAATTGAATTGTTTACCCTATTTAAGGTGAAGAGTCTAGATCATGATTCTCAGTACATTATATACATTAAACACAACACATAGACAGAAGCTCGTGTGTTCTTCTTGACTTCCAGTATATATTTGGCAATGCGAGAAAAATTGTTGTAAAAGAATTGGCCTTTATGCAAGCTGGATCAACCATACCGAATTTTTACCACTTCAAGCCTCCCTATGATATAAAAGAGATGGATGAAATAACTAGAAAAACCATAAAAATAACTAAACAGTATGTTGATGCATTGGATTGGAGTGATGGAGACATTTCTTATTTAAGCCTTGGTGATATATTAAGTCCATTAAATACATTCGCTTCACTTATTGTACGAGGTAGAGCTAAGAAAGAGTTTTTAACTAAATATTTAACTACAAGAATAATTGATTTAGAACTAGATCAAAGTTTAAGTCACTTTCAAAACTTTTTTACAAATTGTAGAATACATAGGAAAATATCAAACCATTGTGCTCTAAACAATTTATTTAAACTCTTTTTAATCTTAGGAAGCTCTAATTTTAGAATATATGGAAATTAAATTCTGTTTCTAATTAATAATAATAAACACATTTAATTATAAATTTTGAATTGTTTTCTTTATTCATTTTACCCATTGGATCTACAATGCACTTAGATTAAAGTTTATAAGAAAATCTAATACAACTAGAGCGTTTCTTAGGGCACGTACACCTTTATTTGAATGTGACCCACAGTCGGAGAAAACATTAAATTTTAGCTCATCTAATCGTGGACATCCAAATTCTTCAATGTTCATTACACAAGTTCTTAGATACTTTTCAAGAAACTTTTTCTTTGTATCTCCCTTCGTGATTACTCTCATTTTATTATTATTTATGTCAACAACTACTTGATTCTCCATCAAATTTATTTAAACAATGCGCTGAACTAATCCCGTTAATGGTGAATACTCAACTAACCGATCATGCATAAGTACACAATATACTTTAGTGTTCCTCACACTGGCACTATCCAACTCGATGGAAACTCTGATATCGATTGGGCCAGTTTTTACAGTCTCATTCTGATGTGTTAGATCTATAACAACAATTGGTTATTTTTCTTTGAATTCCTTAGTTGTTAACAACGGTTCAGACTGCTTCATAGTAACTGCTTGAAAATTTGTATACATATCATACAAACTTGCAAATCGATCACGATTAAAATTTATATTCATATCATCATAGGGATTCGTCTCAGAGTTCAAGTACACTTTCAAGTTTCGCAAATGATTTATTATCTAGTTTAAAGGCTATATTAGCAAAACGAGGGCGTTCTCTATTGGCTGCAAGCTTTACATTCCATACATGATGAGTACCCTCTGCTAGTGTTGGATTGAGGTAACAATCCCAACTGCGGAATGCTAGTGGTAGTGAGCCTCCATTTTTTGTTATGTTTAACATTAGTAATTTCTTCTCATCACTGAGAGTAATATATGGTACTTTCCATGTAATATTAGATATATTTAATTTATACTCATTAGTTTCAATTTTACTATGATATACATCATCCATATTTTTAGTTATGAGTAGAATTAGTTCATGTTTACAATTTAGTAAGACTTTCTTATTCTTTCTTTCTTTCTTCACAAAATCCAAGCAGGTTTTTAAGAGGAATAGAGAAATTAAAATATCCATCCTTTGCCAGTTGTTTTTCGTTTTCATTAAACCAACCAGAATTCTCAAGCATGCGACTTTCAGGCTTATTCAAGGAAATATAGTTTTTAAGCTGGTTGAAGTGCCAACAAACCTAGTTCGATCAATTTCAATTCCATTCAACTCATATCGAACGTCATCAAAAAATATAGCTCATACAATTGTTTTTTAGTTTACCACCTTCAGTAGGCGTGTTGTTAGCCAAAGAAATCGAACCCTCAATATTAATAAAACTCTCGCTCGGGACTACATATAAGTCCTGATTTTGGATTGTGATTCTAACTTCATCATTACTCTTAAATGATTGGAGATAGGGAGAGTAGCTATGATATTCTTTTTTGATTATACTCTCATCCGAATAGGGTTTCTCTCGAACAGCTAACAAATTACTCATTGTTCTCTTATTTTTAGACCCAACGACTTTAAAAACAATTTGTTCTCTGTTGTGAGTATTTTTCTTAACGATCTTCTTTCTTCTGCACACATTTTTACACACGTTTTTATTATAAATTATCATTTTTGATGTCTTAAATGTAAGCGAAGTGTAACACTTTCATTACGTAAATTAACTAAATGACCGTCCTGATCAACAATCCGTATTATTAATGAGTGTATCTCTCTCGTGTTCACTGGGAAATAAATAAGATTGTGGGGCTTCTCACTCATTTTATAGCCTGGAGGGACATTTAAATCAAACTCATGCAACACATGGCTTGATTCTGCGTTAACATACGATCCGCTTACAATATTACATTCTATCCGAATTGCATTTGCTTTTAAAATATCCACAGGCTGGTTTGAGATGTGAATATAATTCGGGTTTAATATATTTTTATTAAACCCGAATAATTGACCGATTGTATTCCTTTTATAAAAATATATAGCTTGTTCCTTAATTGAAATTATTACTTGAAGCGTTACTTTCGATAATAGGATGTTTTGATTGTCTGATTCATTTTCCTCCATTTTCTCAATAATAATATTACTTATATCACTAAGCTCTTATGATCCAACAGGTATCCCAAAAACATGTTCTCCAATATGAAATAAATTATTATCATGATCAACATTTGGAATTGAGTTATACATGTGGAAATCAATGAGTGCACACGCATAATTTCCCTCCAATTCAATTGTTTGCCATTAAAATATTCGCCTTCGCTTGTTCTTCGCTACGGACGTGTTTTTTTATTGCGCATCGAAATTATTTATTTCCTTTCGTAAATTTGGAATTTATTGTATTATTGTGATCGTATAAAATTTGGAGACATAGTGTTTTACCGGTTTGATGTAAAATACATTGTTGAACAGTAGCATTATTAGCTAAATTATTAAATCGTGTGTTTAAAGTGCAACAACAAATCGCGGCTCAAATTCAAGCTCTTGTGCAGTGTTTGTGTCCGTATGCAATTTTGTTTTTGTATTTTGATGCTCTTGCTCATCTCTTGTGTTTTAGATCACATCTCTCTCCCGCGCTCTCAATAACATTGATGGTGGTTGCGGTTGTTTGTTTACTTCTTTTCTAATTCTATGTTCCGTTGCGTTTCTCATTTTTCGGTCGTCGCGCCTGCGCCTTTTTATTTTTATTATTTTTGATTCACATTGTTTTTGTACGTAAGTACATAACATCTGTTGTAATACTTTAACCCTTGTGTGTTCTTAGAGCTTGTTCCGTGTCTGTTTATTCTGCAGTTGTTTCTTAAATTTTTTATTAATTTAAATTATTTACCCCTTTAATATGGCGAATGTCTGCTACAACAAAAAGTGCCAGGTCCGTGCAAACATTAAGATGGCCTTTGTTGGTTGCTGGCTGTGTGATAATGTATCACACGAAAAATGTTCTGGCCTAAACGGCCGTATTTCGGACATGATTGAGTCCAAAGCAGGGTTAAAGTGGACATGTGAAAAGTGCAGGGATGTTGAGAGGGACATTATGGGATTCATCAGGCAGACCAAAAATGGCATTGGAGATCTTTTTGGTAGGTTTAAAAACCTGTTTGAAGGATTCTCAGCTTTGGAGAAAGATCTCAAAGGTATGAAACATTTGAATGAATCTCCGAAGCGTAAAAAGGCAAATTTTAAGCTGTCTGTTGGCCCAAGTGAACCTCCCGTCCCTTCTCAATTGCCCACAAAATCCGTACCTAATATAGAATTAATTAATCTGTCTTCTCCATCTTCACAATTACCAGATAGATGTGAAGATAGCAACACTTCGGCCATGGATGTTGTTGCTTCTATCCCCGAAATAGTGGTCGATTCAGAGATTGTTAGCGCCGTTGATGCAATTCAACATTTAGGTGCTAACACATCAATCGAATCAAATGGTCGCTTAACCAAAGCAATAGCTCTACCGGATGCTATTGTTAAGGTTCCTAACATGACCATGGTAGGTGTTCCACCAAAAAAACAAATATTTGTTTCACGGCTTTCCCCTGATACCACATCTGACGATGTCAAGGCTTTTATCCAAGCCAAATCTAAAGCCATCGTTACTGTGGAAAAATTCCAATTCTCATATATTCGGGAGATATCTTCGTTTAAAATAAATGTTCCTGCAGAACACTTTAGCACCATTTGTGGTAAAGAATTCTGGCCTGACCATGTTATTGTAAAAGAATATACTGCAAAAAAGAGAAATCGGCCTCCGATTGCTGTACTGTCTTCTACTGCTAGTGCAAGTAAACCTCTTGCTGTATCTGGTAGTTCAAAAAACTAACACTCTCACTTGGCTATCAAAATGCAAGAGGTATCTGTAGTAAGCTTTCAAATCTATACCTAAATAGTATTTCCTTTCTGTTTAATGTCGTTGTATTTACTGAAACGTGGTTAAGGCCTAACATCCTAGATTCAGAGATCTTCTCTAATGAATTCTCTATCTATAGAAATGATCGAACTCCCAGGCGTGGTGGGGGTGTACTTATTGCTATCAATGCAGATTTATCTTCGGAGATAGTAATGACAGATGTTTCTATGGATATAGAGTTTATTGCTGTTAAATTACTTATTAATGGTGTTGGTCTTTTTATAACCTGTTCTTATATTCCACTTTCTTCAGATAGTTCTTTGCATTCTTCCCATTTGGCTGCTATACTCTCTGTGTCTTCACAGCTTTCTGATCGTGATTTTCTTGTAGTACTTGGTGATTTTAATCTCACTGGAACTACATGGACGCCTTGTCCTGATTCAAGTGCTTTGTCAACCACGACTCGTAGTGAGTTTTTGAAGGGCTTATTTGGGATATCACTGTGTCAAATCAATGCTATCCCCAATTCGTTAAATAAGATGCTTGATCCGATTTTTGTCACGGATCCCTCCTTCTTTTCTGTCTCCCGTTCTGAACCTATATCCTATCCTGAAGATTCCTATCACCCAACGTTGGAGGTGTTGTTTGATTTGCCTACTACGGCACCAAGTCAGGATAACAAGCTTTCAGGGCGAGTTCGTCAATTTCGGAAAACCGACTTTGTCAAGTTAACGCGTCTCTTATCGCAGACTGACTGGTTCCGTCTTTATAATTGTGATGACATGGATGTTGCAATCGGGGTATTTTATAATACGTTGGACGGCTTGTTTGACTAGTGTGTTCCTGTTCGTGAGCCATGTAGGTCTACCAAACCTTTGTGGTTTACGCGGGAGTTGATCAGGTTCAAGAATAAAAAGTCAAGAATGTATAAGAAATTCAGGGAAACTGGCTCTTCCTTGGATTACTCTCGTTACTTGATTGCACGATCCAATTTCTTGGCTATTAATAACAAATGTTATAAGGATTACCTAAGAAGCTGTAGTTTACAGTTTCAGCAGGATCCTAAACGTTTTTATGATTTTGTTAATGCTAAGCGAGGCTCAACAATACTTCCTGCTACCGTATTTTTTGAAAACAAGACTGCAGACTCAGATCTGGCCATTGCCGATTTATTTGCCGAATTTTTTCAAACTACTTATAGTTCCCATAATCATCAGTTGGTGCTGCCATATCCTTACCTGGTTAGTGGCTCTAATTGCATTTTTGGTCCCTTGATAACGGAGAGCTCATTACTTAATGAACTTTTAGACCTATGGTACCTGGCTGTGTGCTTAGATATTGTGCTGATGGTCTTTTGAAGCCTTTGTTTAAACTTTTTGAACTATCTGTGGAGTTGTGCTCTTTTCCAGATATTTGGAAAGAATCATTTATTATTCCTCTCCTTAAAAAAGGAAACAAATCAAATGTTAAAAATTATAGAGGTATATCTAAATTGTCCGCTGTTCCTAAGATTTTTAAGAAATTGGTAACCTCTCAACTACAACATCTTTGCAGATCCTTAATTTCGCCCTGCCAGCACGGGTTTATGAAATACAGATCAACCACCACTAACCTTTTAGAATTCACTTCTTTTGTTATTAAGGGATTTCAAAATAAAATGCAAACAGAGGTCATTTATACGGACTTTAGTAAGGCATTTGATTCTGTAAATCATTCGTTGCTACTTCACAAACTTAATCTTCTGGGATTCCCAAATAACTTAATTGGTTGGATCTCAAACTACTTAACGCGTAGGACACAGAAAGTTTACTTTAAAGGTTCTATCTCAAAGTCTGTTCGGGTTACTTCCGGAGTACCGCAAGGAAGTCACCTTGGCCCTTTGCTATTCACTTTATTTATAAATGATCTTCCGTCCGTTATAAGTCATTCTCGGGTACTAATGTACGCCGATGATGTAAAATTGTGTCTGTCGTCTACCGACTCGTATGCTGGACAGAGGCTTCAAGCTGACTTATATAGTTTTGAAGCCTGGTGTCGCATAAATTTATTAAATCTTAATTGTGATAAATGCAAGTTTATGTCTTTCTATAGGCGATTGCCCTATTTAAATACATACTTTCTTCATGGCAAGCCACTTGAACGCATTGAATGTGTCGATGATTTGGGAATACTTTTAGATCCCAAGCTTAAGTTCGACAAGCACATTTCTTCCTCTATTAACCGAGTCTTTGGAGTCCTGGGTTTCATTAAGCGTTGGTCAAAAGAATTTGACGATCCCTACATTACTAAAACTCTTTATATTTCACTTGTGCGTCCTATTCTGGAATATGGGTCTTGTATATGGTCACCCAATTACAAGGTTCATCAGGATAGAATAGAATCCGTATAAAAACAGTTCCTATTATTTGCCCTTAGGGGTCTTAATTGGAATACTAATATTACCTTACCTTCTTACCATAGTAGACTTTTATTAATAAATCTTCCTTCTCTTTCTGATCGTAGAACAATGCTTGGTGTTATTTTTTTACACAAGCTTATAAACGGTGAGATTGATTCTTCGGAATTAATCAGCCAACTTAATTTTACAGTTCCGATCAGAAATACAAGGAATTTTCTGCCTCTTTCTCTTCAAACTTGTAGTTCAAATTATGCTATTCATAACCCCTTTAGAATATTGTGTTCAAATTATAATAAGTTTTTTCCATTAATAAGTTGTGCTTCCTCCTTTTCATTTATTAAAACAGCTATCTTATCCCATCTTTCTTTCAATTCGCGATGTTCGTAACCGCGCGTTATGCGGCGCACCCCTCAGTCGGTTGGGTGTTAGGTGGGTTGCAGTTTTTCTTGGGTCCGTGTGTTAACAATCCCGTGCTTGGTATCGTTTGGGCCACTTAAAAGTGCTGCTCGTTAGTACTTCAACGTCCAAATAAAAAAAAAAAAAAAAATTGAGCTGTTCCCTGTCAAAGTCAGAGTTGTTGTCATTTTGATTGTTTATTTTCAAGTGAAATAATAATTACATTTCCTTATATTATATCTCAAATTATAATAAAATAAGCGAATCCTCGTCTATGGCGTCCATTTTCTAGATGATGATCTTTACTTATTACCATAATTTTCCTTCCAACAAAATTGACAAATGTTCTTAAATTCATCAAATTTCATATCTACTCCTACATGATCTTGGTATACATGTTTCATATTTAGTTCATCTTGCTTGAAGATTATTATTAGGTTTGCATTATCACGAATAAGATGTTTAGGGATGCGTGTATACGTTTGACATAAATAAAACGCATCAATATTATTATGTCGACCCATGCAGAAGTATGCACGAATATTATTTTGTTTTTCACATGCTACATCATCAAAAATCATTATAGAGTTCTTTTTAGCTTTACTTGGTGCTAGAACACATTCATTTTCTGAGAATGTAAAATATCCCATCCCTTTTATTGCGCTCACGAGTGTTTTCAAACATTTATATTTCGGTTGTTGTAAAGATTTCAATCAAACTGATCGTTTTTCCACAATTAGAAGGTCCAACAATTAAGATTCTAATTGAATTGGGTAATAATCTGCTATGTTTAACTTGTTTGTTTTCCCCGTTTTTAAATCGATATTCCTCACTTCTATGTTAGTTTTTTGTTTTATTAATCTCATATCTGATATAGTTTTCTCAACAGATCGTTACTCTCTTATAAAACTTTGAAGAATAAACAACTATTAAAATGGTAAAGCGCTTTTATAAAACAACTAGTAGCTGAACAAATCTCTATCGAGGTAGAGATCTTATTGATAAAATAATCAACTCATTACCAATTGAGCTACATATACCAGGTTATCAGTTTTGCGGTCCAGGAACAAGGCTAGAAAATCGATTGGAAAGAGGCGAGAAGGGAATAAATCCATTAGATGCTGCTTGTAGGGAACACGATATAGCATATAAAGATAAAGATTAAGAAATCGTCATATAGCTGATTCAATTTTGGCTGAGAGAGCGTTGGAGCGTGTAAATACCTCTGATAGTACTCTTGGAGAAAGAGCCGCTGCTTATTTTGTAAGCAATATAATGAAAGCCACGAAAAATTTGGTATGGGACTCAAACAAAAAGAAAATAAAAAACCATGTGAGAAAAAGAAAAAATTTATGCATTCAGTAAGAGTGGCTACCAGAGTATTGAAGAAGGAGAAGCCATGTGATATTCAATCTGCGATAAAATGCTAAAAAAAGCAATAAACAAGACTTTTGGCCGAAAGAAAAATGAAGTAATAATTCCTAGAGTTATTAGTGTACCTAAAGTTGGTGGCTTCTTGCCACTTATACCTATTATAACAGCACTCGGAGCATTAGGTGGACTTGCCTCTGGTGGTGCATCTATTGCAAAGAGTATTAATAGTGCGAAAAATGCACAGAAAGAATTAGAAGAGAATAAACGACATAACAGAAAAATGGAAGCCATTGCTTTAGGCAATGGACTCTATCTAAAACCATATCAAAAGGGATATGGCATATCAACAAATCATTCAAAAAACTTTTAAATGAGCTACCTAACAAACCGCTGTCGAACATTGACATTATGAATTTTGCCCACAAACATATCCCCTTTTTCAGAGGTGTTTTTATGAGAGACTCATTACCAAAACGAGTGCGGAGAATGGAATGTGGTATTGTTAACTTAGATCTTACAAGTGGAACTGGAACGCATTGGGTAGCTTACTATAAAGCAGCTAAGCAAATCAGATATTTTGATAGTTTTGGAAATTTACCACCACCTCTAGAGCTTATTAGATATTTAGGAAAGAATATAAAATACAATTATAACCAAGTAAAACGATTTGGTTCTTTCAACTGTGGACATTTATGTTTAAGATTCATATTAATGCAGCAAAAAGACGTTGATTTAAATTAACTTATATTCATCTTTTGAAATAAATAAAATCCATAAAATGACGGAAAACCAGATAATATTTAATTTAGTATATAACAGCTATATATAGTTATACTATATTTAGTTTGATTAGAGTGAGTGTATTGTTTATATCAGAATCAACCTGAAAAACCGTATTAAACCATGTTAAACCACATGACAAACAGTAAAAAACCACATGATAAACAGTAAAAAACCGCTCGAAAACCAGAAACCACCTGCAAAGGGGTTGATCGGTTTATATCTGATATTTTAATAGCTAAAAATGGATGAGCATATACTGAAAGAATTGACAAAAACAAGGAGCGCACTAAAAAGAAAATTTCAAAGCATTAAATTAGGTAGAGCCGCAAATGAATATCAACTTGAGGAAACGTTTAAGCCAATAACAAAACCTCTTCAGAAAATCGTTAGGGGGAATGAAATAGCAAATCAGTTTATGAAAGTAAAAAAAGAAGAAGAGGAAAGACAAGCAAATACTAAGAATGAAATTAAAAGTGATGAGATCCATGATGATGCAATCGATAGAGGAATATCTGAGCTTCGAACACAGATTTTTCGTTTGCACCAAGCGAAGAGAGTTATAATAACGTGATACAATTAGTAATGAAGACCAGAGTCAATCGAATGAAATAACTGATGAGATCTTAATCTTAGTGTAAATGCATTAGAATGTCAGAAAAAGCTTGACCTACTAAAAAAATTGGGCAAATTATATTGGGCAGTTCTAAAATAACTGTTTTCAACAAGAAAATTGAACTGGAAACTGGTGAAAAATGGAATCTTACTCCTGGTTTATATTCATTAATTTACTTGAAAGATCCTAAAGGTTATAATGATATGGATTTGGATATATATCAGAAAATCTTATCAAAGACCAATGCCCATAGAAAAAATCATCTGTCTAATGGTCCGCTTAAGGGAAATCGTTCTAAAAAGTACACTCAAATAATAAAAAAACTTTTCTCAAAAAATGAGGATCCAAGTGCAATGTCTACACCTTTAAATAAGAAATCAATACATGAGGGTGGAAGTTTTATGACACTCACTTCAACTAAGCTGAATTATGTTTATTGGGATGATCCAAATGAGAGGTGATCGACTTAATCTTTTAGTTGCCTCACAGGAAGCTGGTAACACTAATCATAATAATGAAATCGTTTCGATAATTGAAGAACTTCGTGAGGCAAACATTATTTATTAAATAAATGATTCTGTGTTGTACAATAATATATTAATATTAAAATGCCTATTGACAAGTTTGGTC
Organism: Drosophila tanythrix; assembly: GCA_035043275.1. Classification (NCBI taxonomy): domain Eukaryota; kingdom Metazoa; phylum Arthropoda; class Insecta; order Diptera; family Drosophilidae; genus Drosophila; species Drosophila tanythrix. The sequence goes on from JAWNNC010000016.1 coordinate 17,984, forward strand.
ACTTCTTCTCGACTAGCGATGGTGTTGTAATATGGCCGAGTTCAAACGAAGAGTTAAACGCAGTTTGTGATTATAAATGGTATTTATTATGCGCGAGTGCGTCTTTACTTGCGGAATAATTGTGAGCAACTGACAAATAGAGAGCAGAAAGTTAAACACAATACATGTGTGACCATAGCTTAAATATTAATCGATGTAGCGATATTAATCGTTGCCGTTAAAATTCAAACATATTTCAACACTCTCTCTCAATGATTACATACTTAACTACATACAAAGATTAATAACAATTCATTTCATTAATATATTTCACATGTTTGCTCTTTTGCAAATTCTTGGTTAGTGCATCAGACATCATATCGCTTGTACACACATATTCAATATCTATCTCATTGTTAGCATACAACTCTCGAGCATGATGGTACTTAATATCTATATGTTTGCTACGATTATGCAATTTAGGATTCTTAGTTAGACATTGTGCGCTTTGATTATCGCAATATAGTAAGACAGATTTAGTTTCTTTAAAACCCATCTTATGTAACAGTTTTTTTGAGATACACCGCTTTTCTAGCTGCAGTTGACAATGCAATGTACTCGACTTCAGTACTGCTCAAAGATACCAGACTTTGCTTCTTAGACGAAATCGCGCCGCCCGCACCAATGAAGACGAATCCACTATACGATTTGCTGTCTGCAGTATCATTTGCCCAATCCGCGTCGACGTAGCCATGTAACAGTTTTCCCGTAGCCTGATAATGAAGTTTCAGATTAGCTGTGCCCTTGAGGTACCTTAGCACACGCTTCGCAGCAATTTCGTGTTCCTTGTGAGGATTTGCGTTTCTCTGCGCCAGTTTTGCCACAGAGTGTAATATGTCTGGCCTAGTTGTTATGGCCAAATACATTAATGACCCTATTAATGACTGATATTTTTTCTCATTAATAGCCTCGCAGTTGTCGTCATCGCACTTGACTTGATGACCGGCTTCCAGTGGTGTAGCAACAGGCTTACACATTGACATGCCCCAAGTATGTTGCATGTTTTCCACGTACTGCCCATGACCAATAGCTATGTTGCCAGTTTCTCCCTCGCGTTCTACTTCTATTCCTAAGAAGTGACTGAGCTGGCCTCCATCAACTACTTCAAACTCATTGGCGATTGACAGTTTGATGCTCAACAAGTCATCTTTTGTTGAGCTGGCAATTAAAAGATCATCTACATAAACCGCAATGATATTAATTTTACCTTTCCCATTGTAAATGCATGTTTTCTCAGTACTGCATCCAGTTTGGTATTCCATTCTCTGCCACTTTACTTTAGCCCATACAGAGATTTGTTTAGCTTCAAAACTTTGTAAGGATATTCCGTTTGCATCATGTAGACTTCTTCGGAAAGCTCGCTGTTCAAGTAGGCAGTCGACAAGTACATTTGATGCAGGAATAACTTATATTCAACCGCCAGCGCCATTATCATCCTCACAGAAGAGTACCTTACCACTGGTGAGAAGGTTTCAAAGTAGTCGACGCCATATTGCTGCGCACAGCCTTTAGCTACTAATCTTGACTTGAAACGCTCTACGTAGCCGTCTTTGCCAACTTTTACTCCGAAAATCCATTTACATCCTATGGATTTTTGGCCCTTCGGCAAATCTACAATTTCCCAGGTATTATTAGCTTCAAGTGATTGAATTTCCTTCTTTATTGATGCTGACCATTCTCTACTCATTTTTTGAATTACGAGCATCACCTACACTTGCTGGGATTGGCACATCCTCTGCTCTTAACATATTAAGAGTATTAAATACCTTTCTTGGACGGCCCGGCTTACCAGTCCTTAATATTCGTGGACGACATGTACCTCGAACTTCACTAATTTTGGGTGTCTCCACTTCATTGCTTTGCGCATAGTCTTCGGTATCGTTACCTTCATTACTTTGATTGCTTGACTCAATACCTGCTTCTTCGTGCACTTCTTCATTGCCGCATTCTACATTGACTGTTTGAGCCTGCAGATTTGGTAGCACACATTCATCAAATAACGCTATATCTTCGTTGTCCCTCGCAGATTCTCCAAAATCATTTTCCAAGAATATAACATCTCTGCTTTCAATCACTTTTTCGGTTTCTGGACAATACAACTTATACGCCTTTGCTGTTAACGAATAACCTATCATTATGTCCTCGCTACCATTTGGCCTGAACTTCTTTTTCTGATACTTATTGAGTGCATTCACCTTTACGCCGAATATTCTTAAATGTGACACGGTTGGCTTTTTACCGGTCCACATCTCATACGGTGTCTTGTTTATCAACGTCTTTATCTCCGACCTATTGCGCAGATAGGCAACAGTCTGTACTCCCCATAGGGTCTCTTTTACACCAGAATAGATCATCATACTCCTGGCCATCTCAACCAGCGTGCGATTTGCGCGTTCTGCAACGCCGTTCTGTCTTTTTATGCCATTTTCCGATAAGAATTGATTGAATTCACGACTCACATACTCTCGACCGTTATCGCTGCGGATTGCTTTCAGCTTTTTACCGCATTGTCTTTCGGCAAACACTTCAAAGTCTTTAAATGCTTTCAGTATTTCGTCACGCGCCTTCAAAAAATACACAAAAGTATAACGGGAATAGTCGTCGATAAAATCGCAAGGTACCGCTCCCTTCCGGCAGACGTCGTGTTGATTGGTCCGCATATGTCTGTATGCACAAGACTTAAGACTTATTTTGTGCGATTCTCTGATGCCCTTGGAAAGGACGTTTCGCACACAGCGCCTTGCAAGTTTATGTTTTTCTTGGTCGATTTCAAACCGTGCACGATCTAATGACTTGCCATTTTCTGTAAACTTGCCATATTTAGGTGACCTAGACGATTATGCCACTTCCATAATTCACTGCAGCTTGCATTTGAGTACATACAATTTTCCATTTTTGCTTCAATCATAAATAAGCCATTACTTTCAGTAGCCTGCAGTATTGTCACATTTTCATTGTTGTTTGTGTGTCTAGCAGTTAGCACGTAAACTAACTACTGTGTTTTTTTTTTTAAGCACATAAACTGACTGCTCAAAGGCGTCGCAACTAGCACTTGTAACTAGTTGGACTACGGAGAATTAGGTCCTTGGTTGCGCTCAGTAAGTGCGATGGTAGAAGTGTAGGATGAAGTCAAACTCGCGGAGTTGATGATTGGATTCGAACTGACTGCTCTGACGAGCAGGCCTTTATTTATACATCGTTCTTAAACTTAAAAATACATTATGCAGCAGTTTTTAAGTCTAAGTGCAAACACAAAAACCTTATGCGTCACTTTCCGTAGAGTGCCGCGATCGCAATATATTTCCGCGTGCAGTGACCTAGTTTGATATCTGCAGCGTACGTAAAAATGCACTCAACTATCAGAGTGCTAGAAATGACATCATAAGCAATATCTGCAGCATATGCACAAATAGCATATGATTTAATTATTTATTAATTTTAAATGAACCTAAACATTCTCCCGGCCGTTGACTCGGTGATCAACCATCATCTAGATCCAGTGTAAATCGTCTTGGGGATGCTAATGGCTCGGGTGTAGTTGCATCCTCATTCTTTGTAGCTGCTGTAGGTCCAAAAGCGTTGCTTCCGTAGGGTATAGGCAAGGAGTACAAGGACAGATGTTACTAAAGCAGCATAAGCGGCGATATGTTGATGTTGTATTGGATTTATTTGGTCGGGCAGCTCTTGTTTGTTGAGTGTGTTCAATTTTAGCTGCAAGTCATCCAGTTCCTTATCTTCTTGTACATTGTTCACTGATATGTTGGATTTCGTAAAAGGTCCTTGAATGGTTTTTGGCTTGATGATGTTGCCAAAATGAACATAGCCCGTTCTCAGTTGACTTATAACGGTGTTGATCGTACTGATGCTAATTTCTGAGTTGCGTGCTGTACAACCTGATGACAACGTTAGTAGCCCGGTGTCTTTTAGTTGTATAGTAGACGGGGTTCCGTTGCATACGGCTTGTAGTTCCATTGCAGAGTGCGTTGCAAAGATCCAATTATTGGGACGGTGTGTTTTTGACCATACCATTTTGGTTATTTTATGAGTTACTTGACACGTCGTTGGTGTTTTGTTGTTAAACAGTTGAAACTCACACCGATTGTTAACATTAAACATAGCCTGATGGTCAAAGCATATGTATTTGTCATTCGGTAATGTTCGGCAGCGTTGCAGATCATCTGTTGTGAGTCCCATGAATTGATCCCTGTGGTTGTTTACAGCTATAATAGGTGTCTTAAGCTCAAAGAGTCGCCAGCTTGTAGAGTCCCACATTGGAATTGGCACAATATTAAACAGTTCTAATATTGATGTTGACACTAGTGGTAGTTTTAGTCTAAATATTACATGAGCGTCGGTGACTGTGCCTTCTGCTCGCATAATTCTGTACAGATGCATCACGTTAGATGATGTCACTGGTGGCATTTGATCTGGCGGCAAATGATCCCGTATTTCATCCAATTGTTCCTTTAATTGATCGGAAGAAATTAATATTGGGCTTATTGTATGGTGACGAATTCCAGTAAGTACGTCCACTATTTCTGATTGCATGCGTTGAAGGCTGGCTGCCAACAGTGTTAATTGAGCTGTTAATGCCAGGTAAGTCTCCATGAGACGCTCAATAGTGTATTGTCCTCTGTTTTGGCTAATGATGGCAACTTGTTCTTCAAATAGTCTTACTCGCTTGTCAGATTCAGATCTTGTCTTCTTGACAATGTTAATGGTCGAATCAAGAATTGAAGTTTGATTCTTCAGTAATGTCAGTAAAAATTCTTCGTTTGTTTTTACCTTCTCTATCACCTTGCTCATTTTATCAGCGTAGTCCGAGTCTAATACTCCGAATAGACTGTTTGCCATGTTACCCACTACATCGAATGGGGACCGGCGGTTTCGTGTTCGCTGCATAAGAGAGTTTGTCATTTGTAATTCACGATACACTTGACGAAAGTGCTGATGTATGGAGTCATATGGACATATATGATCTGTATTTAATTCTGGGCATGTGTGATTGAATTCGTCTATGCCCGCATTGAATGTTTTCATATCTCGCCAGTATGGTTCCAAGTCATAGTATATTACCATGGTCCAGTCGGAAACTGCTCTCTTTGTTGTTCCAATTTTCTCATAGTAGATTCCAAGCCTTGTGTCGAACCGTGTCACAGATACTGAATTTGTCAATACCAAGGGTAGCATAAATAGCAGGATTAATTAAGTCGACGTTATGGTTGGCGACATTAGCAGTTTTCGTTGAACGGGTGGCTCATCATTTTTGTCTGTATCCTCGGTTTCCTTGATAGGTAGTTTTTTGGCCATGTCTTCTGGAAATAACGGCGCAAGCCTGGTTATGGGGCGTTTGTAGACGCCTGAGGCAGTTTTGACTTCAACCACTCGAATGTGATTATTCTGGCCTGGGTATGTGCGTACAATGCGTCCCATTGGCCAACTCATCACAGGTATGTTGTCTTCCTTGACTAGAACAAGCATGCCTTCCTTGATATTGGAGTTGACGGCCTTCCACTTATGTCTGGCTTGCAATTCTTGTAAATACTCCTGTGACCATTGCTTCCAAATACCCTTGCTTGAGTCTGGATACTAGTTCCCACCGTTTTAGTAAGGATTTTTCGTTGCGGTCTGTGTTGACATCGGGGGGAGCAGTCAGCGTTTCACCAATCAAAAAATGTGCTGGGGTGAGGGGTAAGTGATTTAGACACTTAGTTGCCAAAAACGGAGCCGATGCTGTTCCATATGTAACCGTTTTTAATCGATAGTACTTTAATTCGTCATTTGGATTTTTTCGCCAAACTATCATCTGATTAAATTGGTGTTCCGGGTTTATCCATATTTTTCGATACATCTTTTCAATATCTGCCATAAATACATACTTGTGCGTTCTGAATCTCAATAGAATTGACATGAGATCACTTTGCACCGTGGGTTCAACTTGCAATATGTCATTTAAAGATTTTCCTGTCGATGTCTTACATGATGCATCGAAGACAATTCTTAGCTTGGTGGTGATGCTGTCAGGTTTCAGCACACAGTGATGAGGGATGAAATAGTGAGATTTTGGAAGGAGCTTTCGAGGGACAGCTTTCATATGACCCAATTGTTCGTATTCAGTCATGAAGTCCACATACGATTTCCAGAATTTTGAATCTGTCCTTCTTTCTACTGCGAGGAAACGTTTTTCCGCAGTTTCCAACGAGGGCCCCAGGGCTGAAGAATGTTCAGCAAACGGCAATTTTACTCTGAATCTCCCATCTGCTGCAGTCTGCAAGTTCTCCACGAAATGGCTCTCGCACTCCTTTTCAATTGGTGTACGATGCCTTTCTGTGGTTTCCAAATTGTCAATGGTCCAGAATCGCTCCAATATGGTATTTGTTTCCTCTCCCGCTGCTACTGCACAAATGGCTGCTGACATCCTTGAAGTTTTGATTTTTCCCGCCCCAACCCATCCCAACTTGGTCTCTTGCATGATTGGACTAGAGGGTATTTTGTGTTGTTGCGGGAGCAATAGTGCATAATAATGTTCCGCACCGATAAGCATGTCGATTTTGCCTGGTGTATTGAACTGGGGATCTGCCAACTGTAGGTTTGCTGGCATGTTCCAATCTTTTTCATTTATGCTTTGGGTTGGCTGATCCGTAATAATGTGCGGTAGAATGACTGCTTCAATCTGCATTGTAAAGTCGTTGTGTAACGACTTTACCAACAAATTTGCAAGAGCTCTGCTTGTCTTTTGTTGTCCACCGATGCCTTCAATTCGTAATGTGGAGCCGTGTCGGTTTAATGATAACAAAGATGCGAGTCGTTCTGATATCACGTTGATCTGTGATCCAGAATCCAGCAAAGCCTTGAACTTTGCCTGTTGTCCATTATTTCCTTGGACTATTACCTTTGCCGTTGCGAGTAGATTCATATTCCTGCTACTTGCTGATGCCACAATTGGATTTTGTGGCTCCATTGAGGAGATTTCCAAATGCAGCAGCGTATTGTTTCTTTTTTGGCACTTGAAGCATTTAAAACGACTTGGGCAAATCTTTGCCATATGATCTCCCTTAAGGCAGTTGACGCATAGTTTTTGTCGTTGAATCCAATTTAATCTCTCAGCAGCTGTCCTTGCTCGGAAGTCGTCGCACCGAAATATGAAATGAGTAGACTTCTTGCAGTAGAGACACTCCTTCTTTGTAGTTGAGGAGGATGCCATGCAAGTTGTTCCCATCGAGTCTCTTTTGGCACTGCTGTGTGGTTTGCTTCCGCTAGCTAAATCACGAACTCTTTGCTCAAGAAACTGAAGCATGGTGTCCAGTTTCTGTATTTGCTTCGAGTTGGTTATTGATTGCTCGTACAGCGTTTTATTTGTGCTGTCCAGCTTATTTTGTATGACCGCTATTAAAATTGGGTCCCATGTGGAAATGTCTAATCCCAGTCCCTTGAGAGATGCAATGGACTCCAAGCTGACTATGTATAGTTCTTTAAGCGATTTTATATTATCGCTAGTGGCTTGTTGCATCAACAATCGGTTCAATACCGTTGATGTTATGTATCTTGGATTGTCGTATGCGTCAACATAGATGTTCCATGCGTGAAGGTAGTTATCCTCTTTCAATTCGATTTGGCGTATCAATCTTTCTGCCTCACCGATCATGCTGGTTTTGAGATACCACATTTTTTGAATTGTTGGCATGTTGGTATTGTGTACCATGGACATAAACATATCGAGAAATTGTGTCCATTTTAATATATCCCCATCAAATTTGGGAATGGTTACACGAGGCAAGTTTATGTCATTGGTGCACTGCTTATTGTTTTTTGAAGCTAGTGCCCTTTGAACATCTTCTTCTGCCTGTATATACTCTTTTGTATCATATCCATTTTCTTCCGGGTTTTCGACTTCTTCGTACAGCCGAAAGTGGACTTCTTGGATTTGAGCCCATAGATTTTTTATGAGCTCTAGTGATGTGTGCTCAATAGGGGTGCTTTGGTGCAATGTGCGATGCAGTGATGCGATCATTGCCCTTTGTCGCCGGCACAATGCAATCACCTTGAGTTCTAAGGTGGATTTCTGACGCTGACCATCGCCAATCTCAAGCCTCTTGCTTGTGGCTTGATGTATGGTTTCAGCTTCGTTTTTCATTACTTCTAAGCACTTCAGAACAGTTGTTCTTATGTCCTCATAGTAAGTGAAGTATTGATGATTTTCTGGTACCTCGCCAGAATGTCTAATGACTTCGTCATTTTCTTGAACAGAACTCCATTTCTTTTTGAGAGTGTCCGTTTTCAGTCTGTGATATCCAGTCTGAGATTTTCTCTCAGTGGAATCCTTTTTATAATTAGATATCAGCCGTACAATTTCCTTGCCGATATCTTGCTGGACATCAAGTAACTCATCGATGGTTACCTTTTCTGATGCCATTTTTATAGAATTTTGTCGCTTGCTGGACTTTTACAGATATGTATAGGTATATCTGTTTCTTATTCTTGTCGCTTGATGGACTTTGTTATTAGTGCTGTAGTCGTTTATTTAACGGGAGCACACTTTTATCCTGATATGTCGCCTAGTTGACATTTTCAGATGGTCTCACTAACACAGATATAGTGAACTGTGTTAGGAAATTGCAGGTATCCTTTGATTGTCGCCTTGTTGACAAGTTCAAATGTGGATTTGTTTGACTACGGAGAGTGAGGTCTTTCGCTGCGCACAGTAAGTGCGATGGTAGAATTGTAGGATGAAGTCAAACTCACGGAGTTGATGATTAGATTCGAACTGACTGCTCTGACGAGCAGGCCTTTATTTATACATCGTTCTTAAACATAAAAATACATTATGCAGCAGTTTTTAAGTCTAAGTACAAACACAAAAACCTTATGCGGCACTTTCCATAGAGTGCCGCGATCGCAATATATTTCCACGTGCAGTGACCTAGTTTGATATCTGCAGCGTACGTAAAAATGCATTCAGCTATCAGAGTGCTAGAAATGACATCATAAGCAATATCTGCAGCATATGCACAAACAGCATATGATTTAATTATTTATTAATTTAAAATGAACCTAAACAATTGTCTTTTATTATGGCTCTCTCTCTCTCTCAAACAACACTTTATCCCCTTTTGCCTCGACTTTTAAAACAGAAATAAAGTTTGTTTTTGCAATTCTCTAACGTACAAAACGTTTTTTAATTCATTGCAAAAATTTCCAGAATTTACACACACAGTGCCAATGCCGTCGGCTCTTACGAAATTATCTCCAGCTAGAAGAATTTTTTCCTTCTGCTCTTTAAAGTCGACAAGCAACGATTTATCACAACACATGTGAGCAGTGGCGCCACTGTCCAGACACCACATCGATTTTGTCACTTTACTGTTATTCTGCACATTTGCGAGTATAGCATACGATTGTTTTGCGTCGTTGCTTTTTCCTTGTCCTTTGTCATTGTGTCTTTCATTATAACACTTTTTGTTATGCTTAGCACCGTTATTCACTTGCACATTTCTGCTTCCTCTGATATTCTTTTGGACGTTTCTGCTTCCTCTGATATTCGCGCGCGAAACGAACGCTTGCTGTACACTGTTGTCGTCTTCTCCGTTGCTCATTCTTTGTCTCTCGCTTTCTTCAATAATTTTGATTTTAAGATCCGATAATAATGGCAACTGATCTCTCGTTTCGATCGCGACGACAAAAATTTTCAAAACTTTTTCCAAGTCCCGACAGCAACACAATTGTCAAAACGTCTTCAGAAACTTCCATATCAACTACCTTTATCTTGTCCACTAAATCGGAAAATTCATGTAAGAAGTTTTGCACCGTCGAAAACTGTGTCAACCTTAACCGAAGCAATTTTCGAAACAACTTCATTTTCGTGGCAGGTCCACGTGGCTGATACACGCCGGAGAGCGTATCCCAAGCTTCTTTTGCCGAAACGCAGTCCTTTACAAAAATTAGCTGTGACTCTTCTAAGCCCAGCATTATGCTTGATAATGCCTTTTCGTCAAGCATATCAAATTCAGCTTTTTCAGCCAGAGTTGCATTTTCCGATTTCATAATTCTTCCACAGACAATTGGCCATTGGTCAATTTGCACCAGCACACTTTTCATATGCAATGACCACGCCGCATAGATTTCGCCATCCAACTTTTTAATGGCATATAATCCTAGACCACTCATGTTTATTATGGCACACCGCAATTAATTATCGCACACAGCAAATAAAAATAATAAACACTACTCTTTTCGGCTCACACTACTCCTAGGCCCATAACCCGTTGTAATATGGCAGCGCGAGTGCGTCTTTACTTGCGGAATAATTATGAGCAACTGACAAATAGAATGCAGAAAGTTAAACACAACACATGTGTGACCATAGCTTAAATATTAATCGATGTAGCGATATTAATCGTTGCCGTTAAAATTCAAAAATATTTCAACAGATGGAAAAGAAAGATCAAGTATAAAAAATCAAATAGTGTTCTATTTGATGTTGATCAGAATATTATTTTTTCAAACAAACGACATAAAAATATAGGTGATCCCTTGGAAGATAATGATGCAGTTAATAAAGTCTTTTTAGAAAGAAAAGTAAAAGAAATGATGGAGATATTGGAAAAAAATTTAAAAGAAAAAGATCACTCGGATCAAAAAACAATAAGTGAAATATCATTTTCAATTCTTCATGAGCTTAACAGTTATAAAATTGAGGTGGAAGAACTCTTGAAAAAATCGGAAAGTTCTTTAGAAGCGAATTTTAATTCGCAATTAGAGTTATTAAGAAGTTTAATTAATGGTGAAAGTCAAAATATAAAGACAAATATCGGCTCTATTGTGAGGAGCCATATAGCGTTGATAATTAAATGTATGTAAATATGCATTTATGCTATATGCGCCCCGCACAGTAACTGCATATCAGGCCGAAATCCGACCCTGATTGCAGTTGCGGCGAATTCGCTCTATTTCGCCCTCTGTCTTTCATGCGCAGGTTGTCAGCCATATAAGCGTGTCTGACACACAAGTCCGTTAGGAAATGTGCCGTTATAGTGTGAGGAGTTTGGCGAGTGCAATATCGCCATCCATACTCGCACTGACGGCGGACATGGGCTGGCGCCAGCAAAAGATAGTGGAAAATTACCGGAGATCACGCCACCAAGGCGATCACGTGATCTTTGGTACAGTCAAAAGTACAAAAAGTACAAAAGGCTGCGACGCAGCCCTATAAAAAGGGGGCGTCTCAGCACACAACAAGCTCAGTCAGTAAATTCAAAAGTGAGAATAGGCAGAAGCTCTGCCCAAACATATACAGAAGTGGGAAATCAACAAGTGTAACGCAAGACAACGTCTGTCAAACAGGACAACACATCACCACCACGTCGAAGGACCAAAAACACGCCGAAGGACACACAGGACATTGGAGTCCTGAAATCGGTGAGAAGTGTAATCCTTGCCACGCTTGAGCGTAGCGACAGGCAAATCCGTGCCTAGGTGAAAATAAGTGGGTGAAAAACCTGTGGTTAGACAGCGCGTGTACGAGCAAATCCTGGTGGATAACCAGAGTGCCGTACAGTGTCGCTGTCGGGCAGGCGAACCACGAATTTACCTAGCTGGTGCGAGTGGCGTCTGGAGCAAAACTCTTGCGAACAGGTGCACTCTTCGAAGCTGACCACGGGCTTCATTGTACCGCCGCAGTACATAAATAAATCTGTACGAGCCAAGCGACTAATAAAGAAACCATTTTCCAATATATATATAAACTACGTGTTATCAATTGTCGCAAACGCAACCAAATATAAATTTGTTGCACTAACCCACAGCTCGACTGAGTATTAGCCCGGCAGAAGTGACCACTGGAGGCCGCTTGGCCGCCGTGAGGTGTTGGATTTTGTGCGTCCATTCTGGTCACCTTCGATTGCCGACTGTCAAGTTGTGCATAATTGCGGCGCATTATATACCCTTTTCTGTGGGTGTGTGCGCTCGCGTCCCTTATCCATTGGCCGATGCACGTCTCGACGCTAGTGCGCGTGACTAACCAACGGTATCCTGTGCAGTTGTTGCTGGATTTTCTCTGTGCACGCCTCTACACTAGTGTCAAAATGCTGTTGGCGGTCGTTGCGTTTGCGCTCTTCATAGTGCAAGCATTGTTGTTGCATATTTCCGCCAAAGCGGTGAGCGAAACGTTGGCGACGATCGCTGTGTTTGCGCTTGCTCTCTCAGTGTAAGCATTGTTGTTGCTTATTTCCGCCAAAGCGGTGAGCGAAACGTTTTTCGGCGGTCGCTGTGTTTGTGCTCTTCTTAGTGCAAGCAAAACGTTTCGGCGGTCGTTGCACTTTTGTTCTCTTCTTAGTGCAAGCGTTTTTGTTGTCGCTTTTTGTACGAGCGGCGAGCTAACTGTCTTGAGCAGCTGCTGCGCTTACGCTCTTGATAGTGCGAGCAAAACGTCTTTTCTTATTTTTGATTGTCACTGTAACCGCGGCGAGCTAGCTGTTCTCTTGTCAGCGGTAAGCATAACGCTTTCGGCGGTCACTGCCCTTGATTCTCTTAGTGAACTCTGGAGTGGGTCATGGCCATCCTCTCTCTCAGCATCAGCTGTTGTTCACTTGTACCGCAATTTGCGTGTGCTCTCTGCACATTCGCTGCGTTCAGGGCTTTTGGGTGTTTAATGTTTATGTATTTTTTTCGGTTATTCTTATTATTGCATGGTGCAATTTTGTTTTAGTTATGTTTATATATATGTATAATATATACATATTTATTTATTGTTATGTTTTTGATTTTTTTATGTATATATATATATAAATATATATATATATTTATTTATTGTTATTTTTTAGGTGAATAAGTGTGAGTCCAATTGTAGTTTTTGGAGTCACACTTATCTTCCCCCCTTTTTAATTTTGGGGATCTGGGAACTCACCCGTCGCTTTGCTGTGTGGCTTCAAGTCGCTCACGTGTGCCGTCCGTATCCGCTTGTCTGCCGCGCTCCTCAGCTTGCAGATCACCGGTGACTGGAAATCTATTATTTGATATGGGCCGCCGTATCTCGGTGCAAGCTTGGCTGCGAATCCCTCCGCCGCATTCGATAGATGGTGTAATTTCACCCACACTCTATCTCCAATTTTGGGGCTCCATTGCCTGCGACGAAGGTTGTAGTGCCTCGCCTGATCTTGAGAGGCTTCTTCCAAGCTTCGCCGAACAATTTCGAAAATGTCTTTTAGCTTATTTTCATTTTCGTTCGGCGTTTGGCTTACTTGGCCTGTACCGATGGCCACTTCATCGAACAAAGCTTTCGGCAGCCTTGGCTCCCGGCCTTGTGTGATGAAGGCAGCGCTGTATCCAGTCGTGCTCGAGACGCTCGTGTTGACTGCCAGTGTCAGCTCCGGTAACGCCTCATCCCAGCGTCGTTGGTTGTTCTTTGCGAACTGGGCGATCATTGTTTTCACCGTCCGGTTAGCTCGCTCCGTTGGATTCTCCTGTGGCGTGTACGGTGCAGTGAACTGGTGTTTAACTCCCATCTCCTCGAGGAAATTTTTAAACGCCCTGCTGGTGAACTGTGTGCCGTTGTCCGTTATTAAAACCTTTGGCACTCCAAACCGTGCCAGAATCCTCTCCCGGAAGGCCTTTTGCAGCGATGCCGTTGTAGCGCTCCTAAGTGGCACCATCTCGGTCCACTTCGAGAAGCGGTCTAAAAATACTAGTAGCATCGTGTTTCCATGGCTGGACCTCGGCAATGGTCCCACGAAGTCCGCACATACCGTGCTCCACGGCTCTTCGGGAATTTGGGTGAGCATGTGTCCGGCCGCGGCCAATTGACTTGGCTTATATTGTTGGCATGTTTCGCATTTTTGAACGTATGCTCTAACATCTCTATATAAGCCAGGCCAATAGTAGCGCGCTGCTACTCGGGCTATTGTTTTCCTACTCCCCGTGTGTCCTGCGGCGGCGGTGTTGTGGTTCTCGCTTAGAACCTGTGTACGCTTGCCCGTTGGCACACACAATTTCCAGGCTGCTACATCCTCCGTTCCAGCTCGATGAGGGATGTGCCTGTATAAGTTTCCAGATTCCTCCATATAATCTGGAAACTTTCTGGGATTTTTCTCTATGGTGGCTCGCATCTTTTGGATCCAGGGGCAGTCTTTGTTCGCTTGGTCCATCGCGTTTTCCACCGTTGAGATCCGGCGGCATGTATCCTTCAGAGGCTGTCGAGATAGGGCATCCGCAACAATATTCAGGTTTCCCTTCCTGTATTTGATGTCGAAATCAAATTGTTGCAGCTCCAGTGCCCATCTCGCCACTTTAGTGCCATGTGATCAGTGATGACGGTGAAGTGGTATCCCTCCAAGTAAGGTCGCAGCTTCCTTATGCCCCAGATTATTGCAAGGCACTCCTTTTCGGTCGCAGAGTAATTGCGCTCCGCACCATTTAAGGATCTGCTTGCATACGATATGACCCGTTCACCCTCCTCTGAGTTTTGGGTCAGTATCGCCCCCAAGCCATAATTGCTAGCATCCGTTTGCAAGCAAAATGGCCTGGAGAAATCTGGGCATGCCAACACCGGTGATTGTGTCAGCTTTGCTTTCACCTTTTCGAAAGCTTCCTGTCGCTCTCTGGTCCATTCCCATTTGCTTCCCTTCTTGAGCAGTGCGTTTAGTGGGTGCACTGTTGTGGCGAAATCTGGTACGAACCGCCTATACCATGATGCCACTCCCAAGTATTGCCGCAGTTCCTTTACATTTCCCGGTGGCTTCAGCTCGGCGATGGCAGCTACCTTCTCGGGGTCAGTGCGGATTCCATCCTCCGTGACGTGGTGACCGAGGTATTTCAACTCTTGTTTGAAGAAGTCACACTTCTCCACGTTGATCCTCAGGTTCGCTGCTCTCAGCCGTCGGAACACTTCTCCCAAATTATCCATGTGTTCCTCGCGTGTTTTCCCGATCACGATGATGTCGTCCAGGTATGCGAATGCATGTGGCATCATTTCGGGTCCAATCACGTGGTCGAGGGCTCTCTGGAAAGTAGCTGGTGCCGAATGGAGTCCAAATGGCATTACCTTCCATTGAAACAGTCCTGGGACCGTGAATGCCGTCATCGCTCGACTTTCCTTCTCCATCGGTATCTGCCAGTAGCCATCCTTTAGGTCCAGGCTCGTGATGAACCGCGCCTCTCTTAGCTGGTCCAGGATGTGGTGCACTCTTGGGAGGGGATATGCGTCTTTTATGGACTTGGCGTTCAGTTGCCTAAAGTCCACGCAGAGGCGCCATTTCCCTGTTTTCTTTCGTACCATCACTATTGGTGCGCTGTGCGGGCTTTTTGATGGTTCGATGCATCCTTTGGCTAGCAGTTCATCCACTAGTTTGTTGATCTCTGCTTGCATCTTGGGGTTCTTAGGGAAGTATCGCTGTTTGATTGGTCGGTCGTCACTCATGACAATGCGATGCTCAGTAATGGGCGATGTTCCCTTTATGGCCTCAAATGCCGCCAATTCTCGTCGTAGAAATGCATCGATTTCGGCGTCCGGATGTATTGGTGGTATGACTGTCTTTGCCACGGACAATCTCTCCTCCTGGTGTTCTTGTATTCCGTTCCCAGGTATACTTATGGTCAATCCGGCGCACTCCAAAACAGTTCCCATGGCCGACGGAAAATCCCATCCGAGCACCAAATCGTCTATGATTCCGGGGAGTATAAGTAGAGCAATATCCATGTTGCTCCGTCCGAGCCGGATATTCACCTCTACTTGTTCCTGGACTCCGCTGTTTCGGCCATCTGCCATGCGGACTCGCCGTTCAGTTGCGCATCGTCGGCCTACGTCGAACTGTCCACGAGCTAGCTTCTCGCTAACGAAACAACTCGTGGCTCCTGTGTCGATCGTAGCCTTGTATTGACAGTTGCCGATCTCCATGACCGCTGTCAACTGCGCTCCCTCGTCCTGCAGGCTGCCGATTAGCGTCTTGGGGCTGTCCTGTTCGGCTCCCGCTCGCCCCTCGGTGGCGGACGCCGGTGTTCGTTTCCCGACAGACAACACATTGACGTACGAACTCCAATACGTCCACACATCCAACAATAATACATCATGGGATTCGTACACTCTGTCGCGCAGTGTCCCTCCTGGCCGCAAAATCTGCAGGCCATATCTGGGTTGATGATATGTATTTGTGTGTTGTCGCGTCTCGCCCTCGGGCCTGGTCTTGGTCTCGTCCTCGGGGCTGGTCTCGGTCTCGAGTCTGCTTCGGCCCTCTCGTTATATACTTGGCTGTACGTTCGTTCACTGTCCGCTATAGCCATGAATCTTGGCTTGTTTTGCCTTGGTGCTGGCTCCATATGGTGGTATTGACGCATCTGTGGTGGTTCCATGTGTCGGCGTGATGGCTCCATGTTGAGGTTCCATGTGCATTCGCTGTGGAGTGCTGTAACTCCTCTATGCGTCTTTGCTATCGCAACTTCTCCCTGTCGACCTCGAGTTCCTCAAATTCGGCTGCCAAGTGCATCAATTCCGCCAAGTTCTGGAATTGGCCTGGCTTTGCGTATGCTCGCAGGTCTGGGTAGGCTGTTGTTGTATATTTTGTGGAGTTGTTTTACCGCCGTATACTGCAGTGGCCGCATTAGCGTCTGCATTTCCACCATGTATGTTTTAAATGGCTCGCTTATAGCCTGACGTCTGTGGGTAACTTCGTCCCTCAAGTTCTCAAAGTAGTCTCTCGGCAAGAAGTATTCTTGAAAACTCTGGACGAATGTTACCCATATCGTCCAGTGTTGGTTGTTGGCTACATACCATTTCAGAGCCATTCCCTGTAGTAGTTCAGGCATGGCTCTGGGAACCAGATTCAAGTTGAGTCCATATGTATCCGCGGACCACTCGACTTGTTCCAAAAATTCTAAAGGCTCCGTGGTGCCGTCGAACCGAAAGTTCCACTCCCGAACTTGTTTCGCTACCCTCGGGTATTCTTGGGAAATAGTCGTCGCCGTGTGGTCGCTTATGGACACTCTCCTTGATGGCTGTGGTGCGGTTGTTCCCCATATTGTGTGGCGTGAGTCTCGCGCGCGCTCTACTGCTCAATTGGACGAAATCGATGTTCGTTGCTCCTCTCTCATCCGGAACTTGACCGATTTCTTTGGCCAGTGAATATTTGCATTGAATCGCTGCCAATTCCGCAATCCGCGTGCTGTATGGGAGTCTGGATTTGTGAGTGTCTACCCATTCTCGGAATTGTAGACTCATCACATCCAGCGTGCTACTCAGCTCCACTTGGAATTCTTCTCCATACCTCTGCACCTCATCCATTTTTACGTTGTGAACCCACGCGCGCACCATTTTATGTCAATATATATACTGTGTTTATCAATTTCGCAACCACCAAAGTTGGGCGCCAGTTGTAACGGACCGTTTTGCTTCTGCCGGGCTAAAACTCAGTCGAGCTGTGGGTCCGTGCAACAAATTTATATTTGGTTGCGTTTGCGACAATTGATAACACGTAGTTTATATATATATTGGAAAATGGTTTCTTTATTAGTCGCTTGGCTCGTACAGATTTATTTATGTACTGCGGCGGTACAATGAAGCCCTTGGTCAGCTTCGAAGAGTGCACCTGTCCGCAAGAGTTTTGCTACAGACGCCTCACGCACCAGCTAGGTAAATTCGTGGTTCGCCTGCCCGACAGCGACATCGTACGGCACTCTGGTTATCCACCAGGATTTGCTCGTACACGTGCTGTTTAACCACAGGTTTTTAACTCACTTATTTTCACCTAGGCACGGATTTGCCTGTCGCTACGCTCAAGCGTGGCAAGGATTACACTTCTCACCCGATTTCAGGACTCCAATGTCCTGTGTGTCCTTCGGCGTGTTGTTGGTCCTTCGACGTGGTGGTGATCCTTCGGCGCGGTGGTGATCCTTCGGCGCGGTGCTTATGTGTCGTCCCGTTTGACACACGTTGTCTTGCGTTATGTCTATGTTTGGGCTGAGCTTCTGCCTATTCTCACTTTTAATTTACTGACTGAGCGTCACCTTTTAATTTACTGACTGACTGACTGAGCCCATTGTGTGCTGCGAAGCCCCTTTTTATAGGCCTGCGTCGCAGCCTTTTGTCGCGACTGTACCAAAGATCACGTGATCGCCTTGGTGGCGTGATCTTTGGTAATTTTCCACTACCTTTTTGCTTGCGCCAGCCCATGTCTGCCGTTAGTGCGAGTATGGATGGCGATATTGCACTCGCCAAACTGCTCACACTATAACGGACATGTGTGTCAGACACGCTTATATGGCTGACAACCTGCGCATGAAAGAGAGAGGCGAAAGAGAGCGAATTCGCCGCAACTGCAATCAGGGTCGGATTTCGGCCTGATATGCAGTTACTGTGAGGGGCGCATATAGCAAAAATGTATATTTCCATACATTTAATTGCCAATGCTATATGGCTCCTCACAACAGACTTTAAGACATAAATCATTACTCAACTTTTAGTAGTCTCAAGGCATCAATTGTTGAACGTTTTAATAGAACACTCAAGGAGATGATGTGGAGAGAGTTTAGTTATAATGGAACATATTGTAGGATTAAAATGCATAATCTGTTGATAAATGAGTATAATAGAAAACATCATAGAACAATTCAAATGACACCAATTGAAGTAAATTCATCAAATGAGAAAAATTTATTAAATACCTTCTACAATCATATAAAAATCTTTAATGGAAGTAAATTTCGTGCTGGAGATTATGTGCGCATTAGTAAGCATAAACACACATTTGAAAAGGGGTATACACCAAACTGGACAACTGAAATTTTTAAAATCAATAAAATTCAGAATACGAATCCCACTACATACATACTGGAAGACTATCAAGGTGCAGTTTTGAAAGGTGGTTTCTATAATGAAGAGTTGAGCAAAACAAGATTTCCACACACTTACTTGGTTAAAAAGATAATAAAGCAACGAAATGATAGGGCACTAGTTAAATGGCTTGCGTTCTCAAATGATCAGAACTCATTGATAAACATGTGTGAAATTTTATTAAGAAAGACCTGAAAACGTACGTGTTCGTACTATTAATTAATTTTAAAATAAATGCACTCGGTGTAAAGGTTGGGATATAAAAGAGCGTCTTGAATAGAACTGTCTCATACAAAAAATGTCGAGGAAAGTTCAAGACTTCATCAACATGACAGAGTAAGAGAACTCGATGGACTTGATTATGGGGGAGCTCATCCCCTGGCCGATCCCTACTGGAGGAGGTAACGAAGGATTTCATCATCATCTAACACCACCACCACAACCATCACCATCAAGCCCGAAACTTCCACAGCTCAGTCCATCTGAATGGATTCAGCTATTAGAAATAGTGCCCACTGAGAAGAGGAAGATTGTGGATGATGATGATGAGGATAATATTCCTTTCGTCAGAGAGGACTGTTTTCGTTCAAAGAAGATAAAAATGGAAGAGGACGAGGAAATCGAGGAGACCGAAATTAGTGAGGAGGGGCAAAGAATGGAGCCCACCTTTGCAGAGCCTGAATTTGAAGAGCCCATTAGTGAAGAATGAGATATTCGTAAAATTGTTGATGAAGATACGATTTTTGAACATACTAAAGAATTCTTAAACTTTGTTAAAAATTTTTAAAAAAATTAATAAAAATTCTTTATTTATAATCATACCCAAATGTATTTTATTTTTAAGTCTCCTTTTTTTTAAAAAAAAAATACGTAAAGAATACAAATTTCTCTGTTATTTTTATCTTCATCTTTTCCATACAGGTACACATACACACACACACACACACACACAATTATTTATTTTCTTTTAATCATGAATATCTTACGAATTTCTTCTTCGTCTTCTTTTCTCAATTTACTTACCAACAGCTGAAAGTTTTCTTATATTAAAATAAAAGAGACAGTTTTTTCTTTTGTTTTCAATATATTTGTTTATTTATTTTATTTTATTTTTTTCTTAATTCTACTTACATATTATTTAGTTATTTATTTAAATATTAAATATTAATACATATTTTACTTATTTCTTGGAATTAATTTTATAATGCCCCCAGACATATGTTCTAATACAGTCTTCTCTTATTTTCCTTTTATCATCTTTACAACTTAAAGTTGTTTTTCTAACCTCATGTGTATACAAATTATGTGTCTTTGATATAAATATCAACAAATCATCAGAATATGTCTTATTTTCAAAAAGACATTCATTATAGCTATTTATGCTTAACTTATCTATTGCCGACTTTTTTATACCTTTGAATTTTTTTGTACCCACCCTCCTCAAGAGACAATGAGTACATTTTTACCCATTTTAGCCCTAGACGATTCATTTGAATCGCATACATATCTTCAGAAAATTGGGCGGAACTATGGAAACTAGCCTTTGCAATAAAGGCTCGAGCACCCAACCTATTGCGATTTGTGGTTTCCCACGATGTGACCAATTTAATATCTTTGTGTTTTTCAACGTTTTCCATTGTCTTTCCATAGACTGCATTATTTAATAATTTAAAAAAGTCTTGTGCAAAATTGTTTTTTTCCAACGTTCTGTGAAATGTATTTAAGTCTATATACTTTTTAAGCCAAGGAGACTGCTTAAATTCCAAAATCTTATGAATTTTTATTAATTTAAGTCCATTTCTTAAACATTGCTGAAGATTTCTATAATGGATGGGATACTTTGTTTTCGACCTTAGGTCAGCAACAAGCTTTTGAACTTTAGCCTCTGGAATAGGCTTTGGATTTGACGGACAAAAAGTTAGATCATCTACCTTAAGAATGTAGCCTTTAATGTAATGTAATGTAATGTAATCTTTAAGACTTTGACAGCTGAAAACTGTCCAAACATTTTGTGCATGAGTATAATCCTCGAGAGAGCATTCTTTATTAATTGTTGTGCATTGAGGGTGAGCATGCATTCAAAGTCGGCATACACAACGAATGGAACATCTAAACTACGATTATAATTTTTAAAACTAAAGCTTGCCTTTTCTTCTTATGGGAGCATTGATACAACCTTCCCACACTGCTGACGATGTTCAATATACATCCTTTCGTCGTGGGCGTAATTTAGACACGTCTTGCAGAAATAAAGCTGTCCCTTGTGTGACGTAATTTGTCTTCTTAATAGCCTAAAAGTAAATGGAAAAATAGATATTAATGAAAATTATTGCTTTTAAAAAAGAGTATTTATTAAAAAATATTACCTTGATAAATTCTTTATCCATACGAAATGCCCACGCTCTTAACCCTCCAGCAACATCAAACGAATGTGGATTTCCTTTTCAACCGCTGTCGCGTATAATGGGCCGTTGACTGCGCCCGTCTCCTCGACAAAACCAAAAACATTAATACTAATGTTTTGAGTTTGAGCTTCAAAAATTTTTATTTGTTTCAAAGGTATCGGAAAGTCCAAATTCGAAATATTTAGGGAATTTATTGCCGAACTCTCAATGGCAGCAACTTAATATGAGGAGCATCGTGCTGGTTGATTGTTCAGTGGTGCTTTGAGGGCTGAAATTAATGCCCATTTAAAACAAAATGTGTCATTGTTTTTCACATTTATAATAGCTTTTTTATTTCTCAGCCCTTTTGGTGTTTCAATATAACTTGAAACTTTAAGTGGAGTATATTTATTAATATTTATCTCCAGCCTCAATATTTGAGTCATTGTCCAGCCGCTGTCCTTCTCCTGGAATTCATCCATTTTTTCGCAAATTAATGAAGCGTGAGGTTTTATGATCTCTTCTAGATCACTTGATGCTGTTAACACATACATATTCGACTGATGTGATTTTGTTGTCATCAGCATTTCATCATCATTGAATTTAATGTACTCCGCAAAGAGTTCTAAATTCATTTTGCATGCGGTGTGCTTAATTAGCACATTCTTTATTAGTGGGAGTATTTCTTGGGCTGCCTCACAAAGAAACTTTTGTGGTTCCACTAAGTTTTTGTTCTTATTCTCATAAGAAAATGTAGTAATTCGGTTTTTAAACCCACTCGAAATCATTTTAACCTGGGAATTCACAGGTTGATCGAAGATGGGAGCTACACTTTGAAAATGCTTTTGTATATTGCAGTCGGTGCAAACCTTGGTCTGAGTTGATGATGAAGGCCTAGTAGAGTTGATGTTGTTGGTGAAGGTGGTGGGGGTGAAGTTATCATTGATGATAGTGACAGACATTTGATGCCCTCGAAAGAGTTGGCACAGTTGTTCTTATTAGCAGACATAATCTTTTTTATTTTTTAAACACTTTGTTAACACAAAACGAAATTTTTTTAATTTTGATTTTACACTTTGATAGCACAACACGAAATTTTTTTATTTTTTGTTTTTTAAACACTTTGTTAACACAAAACGAATGAGTTGATGATTGAAGAGTCCGAAAACTACTAAGGTTTTAGAAATAAGAATCTATTATGTTAGGCATGAAGCCTGCAGGCTTTTATTTCAAATTATAATAAAATAATCATTAGGTGGGCCACTCAACCAGGATGCATAGTAAAAAGAGGGAGAGATCCGAAAACACACACACACAAAAGATAGCAGCACGTGTTAAACATAAGTGCGAATACCTGCTTATCAACACTTCATGTCAATAATACCGACACAGGTGGGAGGTGTCCTGCGAGTTCCTGCACACCTGTGTTCTATCTATCGATCTTCCACTACATTCTAGCATACAGGTTACAGGTTACACGCCTTGCTCACAATCTTCTCCATAAAAAAAACTCAATCACGCAAGCACGCGTAAGTGCGCAAATGATCCTCCACCTGACACCAACCCACAATAAAAAAGGGTCATCCATAAATGATGACCCTTCGATCAAAAATGACACGTATGTGACCCCAAAACACACATTTTTCTAACCAATGACAATGAACTCACTCTTAAAAAAAATCAAATCAAGTTGCTGCACTCCATGTGTGCTAGCTGTTAAGCGATCTTCCACTTCATTGTAGCACACAGGTTACAGGTTACACGCCTTGTTCACACTCTCCTCCTTAAAAACACAATCACATTCGTGATCACCTCAATCCAACACCCAATAAAATAGGATCATCCATAAATAATGACCCTTCGATCATAAATGTCACGTACGTGACCAAACCAAAACCACACATTTTTCCAAAAAGGTCACACACCTGTCACCCCCACCCAAAAAGTAATAAATTAAGTGCTATAAATAGGTAATTAAAATTCAAGAGCTGTCATAGAATCCCCAGTTCCATACTACAGTTGCCGATCTCTACGACCGCCGCAAGCTACGCTCGGCCCTCGGTGGCGGACGCCGGTGTCCTTTGCCCGACAGACTGGCGTACGAACTCCGATACGTCCACATATCCAACAATAATCCAGCATAGGATGTGTGCACTCGATCACTCCTGGCCGCAAAATCTGCAGGCCATCGCTGGATTATTTATATGTGTTTGTATATTGTCGCGCCTCGCCTTCGCTGTGGAGTGTTGTAACTCGGGTGCTCCACGCGTCTCTGTTGAGGCTCTATATTCATTCGCTGTGGAGTGTTGTAAATTGAGTGCTCCATGCGGCTCTGCTGTCTCAACTTCTCCCTGTCTACCTCGAGTTCCCCAAATGCGGCTGCCAAATGCATAAATTCTGCTAAGATGTCGAATTGACCTGGCTTGGCATACACTCGTAGGTCTGGAAAGCTGTTGCTGTAGATTTTGTGCAGATGTTTGTCCGCCGAATACTGCAGTGGGCGCATTAGCGTCTGCATCTCCACCATATATACCTTCAATGGCTCGTTTATAGCCTGACGTCTGCGGGTCACTGCGTCCTTTAAGTTTTCGAAGTAATCTCTTGGCAAGAAGCACTCTTGAAAACTCTGGACGAATGCTACCCATCTCGTGAAGTGCTGATTATTTGCTACATACCATTTCCGTGCATTCTAATGGCTTCGTGGTGCCGTCGAAGCGAAAATTACATTCCCGGACTGGTTTCGCTAGCCTCTAGTATTCTTGGGACATAGTCGTCGCCGTGTGGATGCCTGTGGTGCGGATGTTCCCCATACTGTGTGGTTGGCGTCTCGAGCGCGCGCTGGTATATTCAAATGGGCGAAATCCGAGTTCGTCGCTTCTCTTGCATCCGCAACCTTTCCTATTTCTTTGGCCGGTGAAGTTCATGAATAGCTGCCAATTCCAGAATCCGCGTGCTGTATGGAATTCTTGGAATTCTTCGCCATATCTCAATACTTCCTCCTTTTTGAGGTTGTATACCCACGCACGGACTATTTTGTTTTTATATAAGTTAAGAATATTTGTTCCTCATCAGCCAAATACCCTAACGGACTGCAAATGGCGGGTCAGATTGGATAGCAAATGCCGCGACACAACTTAAGAATATTTCTGCCTAGGCGCCCGAATGCCCTAACGGACTGCAAATTGCAAATGACCTAACGGATTGCAGATGCCGAGTCAGCATATTATAACAGCGACAACAGCTACAGCAACACAACTTAAGAATATTTCTTCCTAGGCGCCCGAATGCCCTAACGGACTGCAAGTACCCTCTCGGATTACAAATGAGCTAACGTATTGCAGATGACAGATAACTAGCCTTACAGCGACAGAAGCTACAGCGACACAACTACAAACGCCAAGACACCAGCAGAGCGAAGCAAACCGATGTTTCATTTGTAATAAAGAATAATGAACAATTTAGTCCTATTAAAACACTCAAACGAAACAGTTCTGTGTTTTTTTCCAAGAACTCTAAAGGAACAGTTTAATTGGCGTCCGAGCAGGGACCGGTCCGCAGAGATCGGTCCGCAGGCACCGGTACGCAGTCACAGGCAAATCGCGAGTTATAAAAGTGAATTAAAAACCACGCCTCGTTATACGCGCTTTAAGTAGCGGTAATATATGAACATAATCTCGCGAGAAAGCCTAATAGGCCAGGATCGAAAAGTAAAGTGCCTCAAGTAGCCACGTTCAAATCAAAAGCGCCTCAAGTAGCCGCAGATGCAAACACAAACTGCACGTTCTAACAAAAGCGCCTCAAGTAGCCGCAGATAAGAACACGATTAATTTCGAAGTGCAAAACTGCGTAGCGGTGCCGAAAAGAATACCGCCGACAACCCTGTAGTGTCCGTCCGCAGGGTACGGCGAGCTAAGGTATCCAATACTCAATATTATATTTCACATCTTTCAAAAACGGCAACAACGCCAACGACGATTACTAATCCGACAACTAACAACCAAAGGAATCTGGAGCAGTTCAGCAAATATCAGCGAGTCTGTGCCGACTGGAAGTCGTCCAAGGCACTGAAGCACACAGATGTCGTAGGCAACATCCAGGCCATTCAAAATGCCACCTCGACAGCAGCAGCAGCCGCCGCACAGTCTGCTCAGCTACATCTGCCCCCCGCGGAGGAGCTGCATTAGTATCGGCGTCAGCGATCGCAGGAGCCGACCCAAAGTGTTAGTCCATTGCAATCGATTGCCGAGGAGGATCGGCGTAAGGTCATCATACAAAAACTGGGCGAGGGCGATGACAGCACAGATCGACTGAAGATCTATATCCGACGGCCCTCTAGCATGGACTTGCAGCCTGCCGCAGATCTCAGGCGAAGCGTTGAGAAGAATACCTTTGCCAGTCTGCTAGATAATCACAAGAGTCACATCGAGGCAGCGCAATATGCGCCATCCGCTTCCTCCAAGGAAATTGATGCGCATCATCGCAACGCCAAATACCACAGTGGTAATTGTCAGCCTGACGGACAAGCCAAAGCGAACGCCGGAGGAGAAGAGCAACGTGGCAAGCACTGCTACTGTAGTTGGAGTAGGAGAAGTAGCCGAAGCACCCGGTCACTTTATTCGCAATGCGATGTCTCGACGGACCCTGCGACACAAGCCACGGACAGCCACAGACTACAGCAGCGGCAACGTGGAGATCATCACCTCTACTCAGGAAATCAAGCAGTCAGCGAGAGCCAGTGAAATACTACGCCAGCCAAAGGATGAGCCGCAGCAGCCGGCAGATAAGACGCGCACCATTACCAAACTGGAGAAAGTGGCCAGGCACATTAGCTCAATTAACCAGGAGGATGTACGTGAGGCCATACGTAATCTCAAGTCGCCAACAAATATACCAGAGCGTCCTTGGAGTCCACCTCGCGATCTAACGCCCAACAAATTAAAGCTAATCGCCAGCGGCCATCACGAGCTCAACGTCTCGGACACACCGTCGCACGGCAAAGCCGAGAGCACCAATTCCTCTTACAACGAGGCTAACGAAGCGCCCACGCTCCAACGCTCCCGCCCGATGACCAAACAGAGGATCAGCACCACCAGCAGTTGCAGTTGCGGCGAATTCGCTCTTTTCGCCTCTCTCTTTCAATGCAATGTGAGCGTGTCTGGCGCACGCGTCATACAGGACAAGCGCCGTTATAGTGTGAGGAGTTTGGCGAGCGCAATATCGCCATCCATACTCACACTAACGATAGACATTGGCTGACGCCAGCAGAACAGAGTGGAAAATTACAAATCACCTCGCCGATGGCATGATCTTTAATACAGTCGCGACAAAAGGCTGCGAGGGAGGACTATAACGGGGTCAGTCGATCAACAAGTAAAAGCGCAGTCGGTCAACAAGTAAAAAGTGTTAGAAGAAAAGCACGCGCAATACACAGTGAATAAAAATCCAGAGGGAAAAACGAGGGACTCGACGCCGAGGGAACATCGAGGGAATCGCCGCCAACCGAGGGATATCGCGGGACATTGAGGTTCTGAAGTCGGGTAAGAAGAGTGAATCTTTGCCACGCTTGAGTTGTGGCAACGGCGAAACTCGCAAGAGCCTAGCGACGTGAGTGCGGCAAACTCTGTGCTCTGACAACGCGAGTGCGTGCGAAATCCTGGCGGTAGCCTGAGGGCCGTACGTTTGCAGCTTTCACACAGGTGGGAGCCTTAAACTCGCTTAGCCGGTGAGCGGAGTGCCGAGCGAAATCCGCAAGAGCTCAGCGACGTGAGTGCGGCAAACACTGTGCTCTAACAACGCGAGTTCGTGCGAAATCCTGGCGGTAGCTGGAGGGCCGTACGTTTGCAGCTGTCACACAGGTGGGAGCCTTGAACTCGCCTAGCTAATGAGCGGAGTGCCTGGAGCCAACTCGTTGCGAACAATATCGCTCTTCGAAACCGAGCAGGGGCTTCAGTGGACGGCTGTTAAACCTCGAGAATACCGGCGAGGCACAGTAAGTCTACTAACATATATAAAGCGCTGGGTCAATTGTCCGCTTCGCACAAATAAAAATTTGTTGCACGGACCCACAGCTCGGCTGAGGTTAAGCCCGGCCGAAAGAAGCAGAAAGGTTCGTTACAGAGGTTAACGGCAGTTTACCTGACCCTTGATCAGCGAGTTTCTCACTTCTGACTGCTCTGACTGACCTCGAGTGCTGCAACGCCCTTTTTATAGGCCTGCGTCGCAGTCTTTTGTCGCGACTGTACCAAAAATCAGACGATCGCCTCGGTGGCGTGATCTTTGGTAATTTTCCACTGTCTTTTGCTGACACCAGCCCATGTCTGCCGTTAGTGTGAGTATGGATGGCGATATTGCACACGCCAAACTCCTCACACTATAACGGCACATGCCCTGATGGACAGTGTGTCAGACACGCTCATATGGCTGACAAACAGCGGGCCGGATTTCGGTCTGATATACAGTTACTGTAAGGGGCGCATATAGCATAAATGTATATTTTATATACATTTATTTGCGAGGGCTATATGACTTCTCACAATGTGAATGATAAATATACGTAACTAATAACTAGGAAGCTATTTTAATACGTCGGTTATCCAATAATTACCCACAACTATTGCCGACGAGCTTCAGTCAATGCAAGCGCGTACTCCGAACGTTTTAATAGACCACTCCAGCTTCACGTTGTTCATTACAATGTGGTAACGATATGGGTCAACTCTTTAGGAAGCCTTACGACAGCTATCCTACCTCCGTAGGGAATTGCATGTCATCCACACAAGGCAAGGCTTATATAATTCATATTTCGAAACGATTAATAAATTCATACAATTAGAAAGAGTGACTTTAAAATATTTTTGTTTTCACATTATACACGCCTGTACTCTATTTAAGCGCGACTCATAATAAAATAGAGCAACTTACATATATCATCCCACGCTGGAAGTACTTCCTGGTGTTGGTGTGTGTCGCTGTAAGAGTTACATGTCATGAAAGAGTGCAATTATCACCGACCACATCCGAAAGCTCGCTGATAGCATAAAACACGCACTGCGACAAATCTTTGTGTGTTTTAACTCCGCATGCACTTCTAAATAAAGATAGCTTATTAGTATTAATTATATGGTGTGTTCCTTTCTAATTACACAAAACCGTCTCAATTTCCTTTTAATCTTGCATTTTAACTAACTTTAAATTTAGTGTTATTTAATTTAAAAAAATTTCTTGTTCTTGCCGACCTGCATACGCGTATGTGTTTTTTTTCTATGTATAACGGCAAGATTTTGCAGCGCATTATGCATGTTGAATTACACATAAATGTTTATTTTACATCGATCTCAAACTAAAAAAAAGGAATCCCGAAGATCCGCTAGAAGAATATCCATGTTCACAGTCCATTTTCATCATTATTTATAAGAATACTAATGCAATGCACTCGATGCGCCTTTACTTATCCAACTTCGAACGACCAAATATATTTTAAAAGAGGCTCTCTTACGCCTATTAAATAATGCGATTTTAGCAATTAGCTTATGACAGACATCTCCGCCGGGAACATGGGTGAGGTAAAGGCGATATTTATGTAACGATGCTTAAGCACATTGCTGAATACAGTGAAAATTCGCCTCTAACGATTCAATTAAATTTGATATTATCTTCACATTAAGTGCCCATTCTACAAAAAACATTTATTTAAACTAGTGTCTCCTTTTGAATGGTTATTAATTAATCTACTTAGTTTTTAATTTACCACTAATAAATTCGCTAATAGGCAATGATGGTGAACACGTGTTAAGGAGCAGCTTGCTGCAGTGTAGGCTGTATTACCGAAAATAGACAAAAGAATTTTCTGGTTGGCCACGGTGTTGGGAAACAAAATGAATTAAACATTTTAACTTACTGCAGTTGTATGGTTTTCTCCTATTTACACTAATAATTATTTTATTTATAAGTAATCACTTTTAACTTATATTTTTGATAGTTTTCTTTTTTATTTTTTTCTGTTAATACGTTTGCACCGCACACAACTTTTTCGTTCAAGGGCTTTGTTTTGAGGACGGCACTTTTTTGTGCCCACCTATGATTGAACTGGGGTTCAGATAGTTGCGACTTATTTTAATGAATGTAAAACACGATAGTTTTACATTACTTTCTTTCATGTGTTTTTCTTTATTGTGTTAGTTATTCTATGTTATAAAATTTGTTTATTAGCTTATCTTTTACAATTGATGCGCGCTATGCCAATGCATAACCGTGACCGACACGTGTCAAAACGAGAGTGAGAGTTAGATAAACTTGCATGTGCAAGTCACAGACAAAAGTTAGAGATGCGCAAGCATATGACGTTACAAATTACGTTATGGTCTTTATTCAACGTTGCGTTGGCTGCTGCTGCCTCCAAAAGGATTTGAAAAGAAAAGAATCGGTCTGGGGTCCAAAGAACTTAAGCACTCACGTTTTTCCATAAATTCGGTAAGGATAAGGCAAAACCAACTGATGATTACGGGAACTATAAGTAGTTTGAAAAAATTCGACAAATAAATCTGCAATGGCAGCATGAAAGTCTGCAGTGTTGTTTTAAAAAAAATCCGGTAGAAGGTATTTTTGAGCTTTGAATTAACGATATCACGAAAACGTTTAAACTGTAAACTTGGATAATCCTTATAACGTTTATTATTTATTGCTATGAAATTGGATAGTGCAATCAAGTAACGAGCGTAATCCAAGGAAGACCCAGTTTCCCTGAATTTCTTATACTTTCTTGACTTTCTATTATTATTATTTATTACTTTTTGGGTGGGGAACACGTGTGTGACCTTTTTTAGAAAAATTTGTGGTTTTGGATCACGTTACGTGACATTTATGATCGAAGGGTCATGATTTTTGGATTATCCTTTTTTTATTGTGGGTTGGTGTCAGGTGGAGGATCACTTTCGCACTTGTGTGTGCGTACGGGATTCTGTTTTTAAGGAGGAGAGTGTGAGCAACGCGTGTAACCTGTAATCTGTGTGCTAGAATGAAGTGGAAGATCGGTTAACAGTTAGCAAACAGGTGTGCAGCTACTTGTTTCGATTTTTTGGGTTCATTGATCAGTGTAAAATTATTTTTGTTTCTCTTTTTGAGGGTGAGTTCATTGATCAGTCGAAAAGTGTTTTTGCTTCTCTTTTTTGAGGGTGAGTTCAGACAACATACTAGCGTACGAACTCCGAAACGTCCACATATCCAACAATAATCCAGCATAGGATGTGTGCACTCTATCCCTCCTGGCCGCAAAATCTGCAGGCCATCGCTGGATTATTTATATGTGTTTGTATATTGTCGCGCCTCGTCCTCGGGGCTAGTCTGGGTCTCGTGTAGGTTTCGACTCTGTTGTGTTACGCTTTGCTGTGTGTCCGTCCACTAAATGCTATCCGCATAAGCCGTGGCCAGTTTTGCCTTGGCGCGGGCTCTATATGGTGGTAGCGACGCCGCTGTGGTGGATCCATGTGGCGTCGTGGTGGTTCCATGCGGCTCTGTTGAGGCTCTACTTGCCTTCGCTGTGGAGTGTTGTAACTCGGGTGCTCCACGCGTCTCTGTTGAGGCTCTATATGCATTCGCTGTGGAGTGTTGTAAATTGAGTGCTCCATGCGGCTCTGCTGTCTCAACTTCTCCCTGTCTACCTCGAGTTCCCCAAATGCGGCTGCCAAATGCATAAATTCTGCTAAGATGTCGAATTGACCTGGCTTGGCATACACTCGTAGGTCTGGAAAGCTGTTGCTGTAGATTTTGTGCAGATGTTTGTCCGCCGAATACTGCAGTGGGCGCATTAGCGTCTGCATCTCCACCATATATACCTTCAATGGCTCGTTTATAGCCTGACGTCTGCGGGTCACTGCGTCCTTTAAGTTTTCGAAGTAATCTCTTGGCAAGAAGCACTCTTGAAAACTCTGGACGAATGCTACCCATCTCGTGAAGTGCTGATTATTTGCTACATACCATTTCCGTGCATTCCCCTGAAGTAATTCCGGCATGGGTCTGGGAATTAGATTTAAGTTCAGGCCATACGAATCGGCTGACCACTCGATCTTTTCCAAGAATTCTAATGCGAAAATTACATTCCCGGACTGGTTTCGCTAGCCTCTAGTATTCTTGGGACAAAGTCGTCGCCGTGTGGATGCCTGTGGTGCGGATGTTCCCCATACTGTGTGGTTGGCGTCTCGAGCGCGCGCTGGTATATTCAAATGGGCGAAATCCGAGTTCGTCGCTTCTCTTGCATCCGCAACCTTTCCTATTTCTTTGGCCGGTGAAGTTCATGAATAGCTGCCAATTCCAGAATCCGCGTGCTGTATGGAATTCTTGGAATTCTTCGCCATATCTCAATACTTCCTCCTTTTGAGGTTGTATACCCACGCACGGACTATTTTGTTTTTATATAAGTTAAGAATATTTCTTCCTCATCAGCCAAATACCCTAACGGACTGCAAATGGCGGGTCAGATTGGATTGCAAATGCCGCGACACAACTTAAGAATATTTCTGCCTAGGCGCCCGAATGTCCTAACGGACTGCAAATTGCAAATGACCTAACGGATTGCAGATGCCGAGTCAGCATATTATAACAGCGACAACAGCTACAGCGACACAACTTAAGAATATTTTTTCCTAGGCGCCCGAATGCCCTAACGGACTGCAAGTACCCTCTCGGATTACAAATGAGCTAACGGATTGCAGATGACAGATAACTAGCCTTACAGCGACAGAAGCTACAGCGACACAACTACAAACGCCAAGACACCAGCAGAGCGAAGCAAACCGATGTTTCATTTTTAATAAAGAATAATGAACAATGTAGTCCTAATAAAACACTCAAACGAAACAGTTCTGTGTTTTTTTCCAAGAACTCTAAAGGAACAGTTTAATTGGCGTCCGAGCAGGGACCGGTCCGCAGAGATCGGTCCGCAGGCACCGGTACGCAGTCACAGGCAAATCGCGAGTTATAAAAGTGAATTAAAAAACCACGCCTCGTTATACGCGCTTTAATTAGCGGTAATATATGAACATAATCTCGCGAGAAAGCCTAATAGGCCAGGATCGAAAAGTAAAGTGCCTCAAGTAGCCACTTTCAAATCAAAAGCGCCTCAAGTAGCCGCAGATGCGAACACAAACTGCACGTTCTAACAAAAGCGCCTCAAGTAGCCGCAGATAAGAACACGATTAATTTCGAAGTGCAAAACTGCGTAGCGGTCCGTCCGCAGGGTACGGCGAGCTAAGGTATCCAATACTCAATATTATATTTCACATCTTTCAAAACCGGCAACAACGCCAACGACGATTACTAATCCGACAACTAACAACCAAAGGAATCTGGAGCAGTCCAGCAAATATCAGCAAGTCTATGCCGACTGGAAGTCGTCCAAGGCACTGAAGCACACAGATGTCGTAGGCAACATCAAGGCCATTCAAAATGCCACCTCGACAGCAGCAGCAGCCGCCGCACAGTCTGCTCAGCTACATCTGCCCCCGCGGAGGAGCTGCATTAGTATCGGCGTCAGCGATCGCGATGACAGCACAGATCGACTGAAGATCTATATCCGACGACCCTCTAGCATGGACTTGCAGCCTGCCGCAGATCTCAGGCGAACCGTTGAGAAGAACACCTTTGCCAGTCTGCTAGATTATAACAAGAGTCACATCGAGGCAGCGCAATATGCGCCATCCGCTTCCTCAAGGAAATTGATGCGCATCATCGCAACGCCAAATACCACAGTGGTAATTGTCAGCCTGACGGACAAGCCAAAGCGAACGCCGGAGGAGAAGAGCAACGTGGCAAGCACTGCTACTGTAATTGGAGTAGGAGAAGTAGCCGAAGCACCCGGACACTTTATTCGCAATGCGATGTCTCGACGGACACTGCGACACAAGCCACGGACAGCCACAGACTACAGCAGCGGCAACGTGGAGTTCATCACCTCTACTCAGGAAATCAAGCAGTCAGCGAGCGCCAGTGAAATACTACGCCAGCCAAAGGATGAGCCGCAGCAGCCGGCAGATAAGACGCGCACCATTACCAAACTGGAGAAAGTGGGCGAGGCACATTAGCTCAATTAACCAGGAGGATGTACGTGAGGCCATACGTAATCTCAAGTCGCCAACAAATACACCAGAGCGTCCTTGGAGTCCACCTCGCGATCTAACGCCCAACAAATTAAAGCTAATCGCCAGCGGCCATCACGAGCTCAACGACGAAGGCTTCGAGGAGACGCAGAGTCTCGTCTCGGACACACCGTCGCACGGCAAGGCCGAGAGCACCAATTCCTCTTACAACGAGGCTAACGAAGCGCCCACGCTCCAACGCTCCCGCCCGATGACCAAACAGAGGATCAGCACCACCAGCATCAGTGCGATGGGCAGCCGTCTGGCGGATCAACTGCAGCAGGCGCGATTACGCGGCAGCTCAAACAACCGCAGTCTCTCCGCCAGCCGACAGTTGCGCAAGCCCAATGGCAATCCATTGCTGGGTGCCACGCATCCACATCAGCAGCAGCGGGTGTGCGACGTTCGGCTTATGAGCCGCCCCAATTTGCGCCCAAGCAAGGCGACGAATAGTTTACGTTCATCCTCCTCCATTAATAGTGGGGCCTCCACACAGACTGTGGTGCGCCGTCTGCCCTCAGTGCAGCGTACAGCCACCGTCTCTGTGGATTCATCGCCCAGCAAGAGGCCGTTGGCAGCTCGGAATACAACACGTCCAACAGGCAACAATGGACATGGGGTGCCCGCCAGTCGCAAGAGTAGCAGCGGCTCCAGCGTCGGACCCAGTGTTATACTCGTGCGCAGCAAGCTAGCAGGTGGCGGTCAGCGCAATGGTCAATCTCAGCCAATCTCAGTTTCAAGGAGAATCAGACGACACAAGATAGTTCAGCAGGTGCCTCCAGAAGAAGAATGTGATTAATCAGCAGGCCAACAAGAGCAGCAAAAACTCTAAAGGAACAGTTTAATTAATATATAACGCTGTGTCAATTATCGCAACCACCAACGTTGGGAGCCAGTTGTAACGAACAGTTGGTTTATGCCGGGCTAAAACTCTGGAGAGCTGTGTTCCTGCAACAAATTTGTATTCGATTGCGATGCGACAATTAATAACACGTTACTTTTGTATATAAAAATAATGGTTTTATTGGGTTTTCACTAGTTGTACAATTGCACTTATTTATTTGTACACTCGGAGGTGTGAGGAGCCATATAGCCGTGGCAAATAAATGTATATAGAATATAGATTTATGCTATGTGCGCCCCTCACAGTAACTGCATATCAGACCGAATTCCGGCCTGATTGCAGTTGCGGCGAATTCGCTCTTTTTCGCCCTCTCTCTTTCAATGCAATGTGAGCGTGTCTGGCGCACGCGTCATAGTGTGAGGAGTTTGGCGAGCGCAATATCGCCATCCATACTCACACTAACGATAGACATTGGCTGACGCCAGCAGAACAGAGTGGAAAATTACAAATCACCACGCCGATGGCATGATCTTTAATACAGTCGCGACAAAAGGCTGCGAGGGAGGACTATAACGGGGTCAGTCGATCAACAAGTAAAAGCGCAGTCGGTCAACAAGTAAAAAGTGTTAGAAGAAAAGCACGCGCAATACACAGTGAATAAAAATCCAGAGGGAAAAACGAGGGACTCGACGCCGAGGGAACATCGAGGGAATCGCCGCCAACCGAGGGATATCGCGGGACATTGAGGTTCTGAAGTCGGGTAAGAAGAGTGAATCTTTGCCACGCTTGAGTTGTGGCAACGGCGACTCGCAGAGCCTAGCGACGTGAGTGCGGCAAACTCTGTGCTCTGACAACGCGAGTGCTGTTAAACCTCGAGAACACCGGCGAGGGACAGTAAGTCTACTAACATATATAAAGCGCTGGGTCAATTGTCCGCTTCGCACAAATAAAAATTTGTTGCACGGACCCACAGCTCGGCTGAGGTTAAGCCCGGCCGAAAGAAGCAGAAAGGTTCGTTACAGAGGTTAACGGCAGTTTACCTGACCCTTGATCAGCGAGTTTCTCACTTCTGACTGCTCTGACTGACCTCGAGTGCTGCAACGCCCTTTTTATAGGCCTGCGTCGCAGTCTTTTGTTGCGACTGTACCAAAAATCAGACGATCTCCTCGGTGGCGTGATCTTTGGTAATTTTCCACTGTCTTTTTGCTGACACCAGCCCATGTCTGCTGTTAGTGTGAGTATGGATGGCGATATTGCACACGCCAAACTCCTCACACTATAACGGCACATACCCTGATGGACATGTGTGTCAGACACGCTCATATGGCTGACAAATGCGCACGAAAGAGAGAGGGCGAAAGAGGCGAATTCGCCGCAACTGCAATCAGGGCCGGAATTCGGTCTGATATGCAGTTATTGTGAGGGGCGCATATAGCATAAATGTATATTTTATACACATTTATTTGCGAGGGCTATACGAGGTCTGACCAATAAGTAATGAGACTGATTTTTTAGCCGCGCTTGTGGTAACACTGCGAACCTGAAACTTCGGTCGGTTAATCTCCCATCCCTCCTCTATCGATACATGTGCTCGCGACTTTCGTACGTTCGATAGTTCTCCAGCTGTGTTGTGTTTTCGACAACGTGTTTGTAAGGCGTGTCACGAATATGGAACGACGTAATATTGAACAGCGGTACGCGATTAAATTTTGCGTTAAACTCGGCGATTCTGTTACGGAAACGTACGGTAAATTGGTCAAAGTGTTCGGTGATGAAGCCCTGAGTCGTGCTCAGGTGTTTCGATGGCATAAAGATTTTAAAAAGGTCGTGAGAGCGTCGGGGAT
Organism: Drosophila tanythrix; assembly: GCA_035043275.1. Taxonomy (NCBI): domain Eukaryota; kingdom Metazoa; phylum Arthropoda; class Insecta; order Diptera; family Drosophilidae; genus Drosophila; species Drosophila tanythrix. The sequence goes on from JAWNNC010000016.1 coordinate 54,037, forward strand.
GAACCGCGAAGTGGGAGGCCGGTTGAAGCTCGAACTGACAACAATGTTCAGCGTGTGCGCACTCTTGTGCATCAAGATCGGCGGCTAACCATTCGAATGTTGGCTGATGAACTTAATTTGAAACGAGAAACCGTCAGAAAAATTTTAACTGATGATTTGTCCATGAAAAAGCTGTGTGCAAAGATGGTACCGAAGAACCTTTCGGCGGAGCAAAAACACGAGCGAATGTCCATTTCACAGGATTGTCTGGAACAGGTTGAAGCTGATCCAACTCTTCTCGATCGTGTAATTACTGGTGATGAAAGTTGGTATTTTCAGTACGATCCCGAAACAAAACGGCAAAGTCAACAGTGGCTGCCTCCTGGTGCAGCCAGACCGAAGAAGGCGAGAATGAGCAAATCAAAAGTGAAAACGATGATGATTTGCTTCTTTGACAGCAAAGGAATCGTGTACAAAGAGTTTGTACCACCTGGGCAGACCGTTAACCAACATTTCTACCTGAAAGTACTCGATCGGCTGCGAAAACGAGTCATTAGAGTCCGTCCAGAGATTGCCAAAACGTGGATCCTTCATCATGACAATGCTCCATGCCATCGTGCCTTCAGTGTGTCGCAGTTTTTGACCTCTAAAAACATCGCAGTGTTGCTGCAAGCGCCCTATTCGCCGGATATGTCACCCTGTGACTTCTTCTTGTTCCCCCAAACAAAATTGGCCGTGATTCTCACAATGTGAATGATAAATATACGTAACTAATAACTAGGAAACTATTTTAATACGTCGGTTATCCAATAATTACCCACAACTATTGCCGACGAGCTTCAGTCAATGCAAGCGCGTACTCCGAACGTTTTAATAGACCACTCCAGCTTCACGTTGTTCATTACAATGTGGTAACGATATGGGTCAACTCTTTAGGAAGCCTTACGACAGCTATCCTACCTCCATAGGGAATTGCATGTCATCCACACAAGGCAAGGCTTATATAATTCATATTTCGAAACGATTAATAAATTCATACAATTAGAAAGAGTGACTTTAAAATATTTTTGTTTTCACATTATACACGCCTGTACTCTATTTAAGCGCGACTCATAATAAAATAGAGCAACTTACATATATCATCCCACGCTGGAAGTACTTCCTGGTGTTGGTGTGTGTCGCTGTAAGAGTTACATGTCATGAAAGAGTGCAATTATCACCGACCACATCCGAAAGCTCGCTGATAGCATAAAACACGCACTGCGACAAATCTTTGTGTGTTTTAACTCCGCATGCACTTCTAAATAAAGATAGCTTATTAGTATTAATTATATGGTGTGTTCCTTTCTAATTACACAAAACCGTCTCAATTTCCTTTTAATCTTGCATTTTAACTAACTTTAAATTTAGTGTTATTTAATTTAAAAAAATTTCTTGTTCTTGCCGACCTGCATACGCGTATGTGTTTTTTTTCTATGTATAACGGCAAGATTTTGCAGCGCATTATGCATGTTGAATTACACATAAATGTTTATTTTACATCGTTCTCAAACTAAAAAAAAGGAATCCCGAAGATCCGCTAGAAGAATATCCATGTTCACAGTCCATTTTCATCATTAGTTATAAGAATACTAATGCAATGCACTCGATGCGCCTTTACTTATCCAACTTCGAACGACCAAATATATTTTAAAAGAGGCTCTCTTACGCCTATTAAATAATGCGATTTTAGCAATTAGCTTATGACAGACATCTCCGCCGGGAACATGGGTGAGGTAAAGGCGATATTTATGTAACGATGCTTAAGCACATTGCTGAATACAGTGAAAATTCGCCTCTAACGATTCAATTAAATTTGATATTATCTTCACATTAAGTGCCCATTCTACAAAAAACATTTATTTAAACTAGTGTCTCCTTTTGAATGGTTATTAATTAATCTACTTAGTTTTTAATTTACCACTAATAAATTCGCTAATAGGCAATGATGGTGAACACGTGTTAAGGAGCAGCTTGCTGCAGCGTAGGCTGTATTACCGAAAATAGACAAAAGAATTTTCTGGTTGGCCACGATGTTGGGAAACAAAATGAATTAAACATTTTAACTTACTGCAGTTGTATGGTTTTCTCCTATTTACACTAATAATTATTTTATTTATAAGTAATCACTTTTAACTTATATTTTTGATAGTTTTCTTTTTTATTTTTTTCTGTTAATACGTTTGCACCGCGCACAACTTTTTCGTTCAAGGGCTTTGTTTTGAGGACGGCACTTTTTTGTGCCCACCTATGATTGAACTGGGGTTCAGATAGTTGCGACTTATTTTAATGAATGTAAAACACGATAGTTTTACATTACTTTCTTTCATGTGTTTTTCTTTATTGTGTTAGTTATTCTATGTTATAAAATTTGTTTATTAGCTTATCTTTTACAATTGATGCGCGCTATGCCAATGCATAACCGTGACCGACACGTGTCAAAACGAGAGTGAGAGTTAGATAAACTTGCATGTGCAAGTCACAGACAAAAGTTAGAGATGCGCAAGCATATGACGTTACAAATTACGTTATGGTCTTTATTCAACGTTGCGTTGGCTGCTGCTGCCTCCAAAAGGATTTGAAAAGAAAAGAATCGGTCTGGGGTCCAAAGAACTTAAGCACTCACGTTTTTCCATAAATTCGGTAAGGATAAGGCAAAACCAACTGATGATTACGGGAACTATAAGTAGTTTGAAAAAATTCGACAAATAAATCTGCAATGGCAGCATCAAAGTCTGCAGTGTTGTTTTAAAAAAATTCCCGTAGAAGGTATTTTTGAGCATTGAATTAACGATATCAATAAAACGTTTAAACTGTAAACTACAGCTTCTTAGGTAATCCTTATAACGTTTATTATTTATTGCTATGAAATTGGATAGTGCAATCAAGTAACGAGCGTAATCCAAGGATGATGATAATAATGAATTGACCTGGCTTGGCATACACTCGTAGGTCTGGAAAGCTGTTGCTGTAGATTTTGTGCAGATGTTTGTCCGCCGAATACTGCAGTGGGCGCATTAGCGTCTGCATCTCCACCATATATACCTTCAATGGCTCGTTTATAGCCTGACGTCTGCGGGTCACTGCGTCCTTTAAGTTTTCGAAGTAATCTCTTGGCAAGAAGCACTCTTGAAAACTCTGGACGAATGCTACCCATCTCGTGAAGTGCTGATTATTTGCTACATACCATTTCCGTGCATTCCCCTGAAGTAATTCCGGCATGGGTCTGGGAATTAGATTTAAGTTCAGGCCATACGAATCGGCTGACCATTCGATCTTTTCCAAGAATTCTAATGCGAAAATTACATTCCCGGACTGGTTTCGCTAGCCTCTAGTATTCTTGGGACAAAGTCGTCGCCGTGTGGATGCCTGTGGTGCGGATGTTCCCCATACTGTGTGGTTGGCGTCTCGAGCGCGCGCTGGTATATTCAAATGGGCGAAATCCGAGTTCGTCGCTTCTCTTGCATCCGCAACCTTTCCTATTTCTTTGGCCGGTGAAGTTCATGAATAGCTGCCAATTCCAGAATCCGCGTGCTGTATGGAATTCTTGGAATTCTTCGCCATATCTCAATACTTCCTCCTTTTGAGGTTGTATACCCACGCACGGAACATTTTGTTTTTATATAAGTTAAGAATATTTCTTCCTCATCAGCCAAATACCCTAACGGACTGCAAATGGCGGGTCAGATTGGATTGCAAATGCCGCGACACAACTTAAGAATATTTCTGCCTAGGCGCCCGAATGTCCTAACGGACTGCAAATTGCAAATGACCTAACGGATTGCAGATGCCGAGTCAGCATATTATAACAGCGACAACAGCTACAGCGACACAACTTAAGAATATTTTTTCCTAGGCGCCCGAATGCCCTAACGGACTGCAAGTACCCTCTCGGATTACAAATGAGCTAACGGATTGCAGATGACAGATAACTAGCCTTACAGCGACAGAAGCTACAGCGACACAACTACAAACGCCAAGACACCAGCAGAGCGAAGCAAACCGATGTTTCATTTTTAATAAAGAATAATGAACAATTTAGTCCTAATAAAACACTCAAACGAAACAGTTCTGTGTTTTTTTCCAAGAACTCTAAAGGAACAGTTTAATTGGCGTCCGAGCAGGGACCGGTCCGCAGAGATCGGTCCGCAGGCACGGTACGCAGTCACAGGCAAATCGCGAGCTATAAAAGTGAATTAAAAAACCACGCCTCGTTATACGCGCTTTAAGTAGCGGTAATATATGAACATAATCTCGCGAGAAAGCCTAATAGGCCAGGATCGAAAAGTAAAGTGCCTCAAGTAGCCACTTTCAAATCAAAAGCGCCTCAAGTAGCCGCAGATGCGAACACAAACTGCACGTTCTAACAAAAGCGCCTCAAGTAGCCGTAGATAAGAACACGATTAATTTCGAAGTGCAAAACTGCGTAGCGATGCCGAAAAAATACCGCCGACAACCCTGTAGTGTCCGTCCGCAGGGTACGGCGAGCTAAGGTATCCAATACTCAATATTATATTTCACATCTTTCAAAAACGCCAACGACGATTACTAATCCGACAACTAACAACCAAAGGAATCTGGAGCAGTCCAGCAAATATCAGCGAGTCTATGCCGACTGGAAGTCGTCCAAGGCACTGAAGCACACAGATGTCGTAGGCAACATCCAGGCCATTCAAAATGCCACCTCGACAGCAGCAGCAGCCGCCGCACAGTCTGCTCAGCTACATCTGCCCCCCGCGGAGGAGCTGCATTAGTATCGGCGTCAGCGATCGCAGGAGCCGACCCAAAGTGTTATTCCATTGCAATCGATTGCCGAGGAGGATCGGCGTAAGGTCATCATGCAAAAACTGGGCGAGGGCGATGACAGCCCAGATCGACTGAAGATCTATACAGCGCGAAAGAGAGCGAATTCGCCGCAACTGCAATCAGGGCCGGAATTCGGTCTGATATGCAGTTATTGTGAGGGGCGCATATAGCATAAATGTATATTTTATACACATTTATTTGCGAGGGCTATACGAGGTCTGACCAATAAGTAATGAGACTGATTTTTTAGCCGCGCTTGTGGTAACACTGCGAACCTGAAACTTCGGTCGGTTAATCTCCCATCCCTCCTCTATCGATACATGTGCTCGCGACTTTCGTACGTTCGATAGTTCTCCAGCTGTGTTGTGTTTTCGACAACGTGTTTGTTAGGCGTGTCACGAATATGGAACGACGTAATATTGAACAGCGGTACGCGATTAAATTTTGCGTTAAACTCGGCGATTCTGTTACGGAAACGTACGGTAAATTAGTCAAAGTGTTCGGTGATGAAGCCCTGAGTCGTGCTCAGATGTTTCGATGGCATAAAGATTTTAAAAATGGTCGTGAGAGCGCCGGGGATGAACCGCGAAGTGGGAGGCCGGTTGAAGCTCGAACTGACAACAATGTTCAGCGTGTGCGCACTCTCGTGCATCAAGATCGGCGGCTAACCATTCGAATGTTGGCTGATGAACTTAATTTGAAACGAGAAACCGTCAGAAAAATTTTAACTGATGATTTGTCCATGAAAAAGCTGTGTGCAAAGATGGTACCGAAGAACCTTTCGGCGGAGCAAAAACACGAGCGAATGTCCATTTCACAGGATTGTCTGGAACAGGTTGAAGCTGATCCAACTCTTCTCGATCGTGTAATTACTGGTGATGAAAGTTGGTATTTTCAGTACGATCCCGAAACAAAACGGCAAAGTCAACAGTGGCTGCCTCCTGGTGCAGCCAGACCGAAGAAGGCGAGAATGAGCAAATCAAAAGTGAAAACGATGATGATTTGCTTCTTTGACAGCAAAGGAATCGTGCACAAAGAGTTTGTACCACCTGGGCAGACCGTCAACCAACATTTCTACCTGAAAGTACTCGATCGGCTGCGAAAACGAGTCATTAGAGTCCGTCCAGAGATTGCCAAAACGTGTATCCTTCATCATGAAAATGCTCCATGCCATCGTGCCTTCAGTGTGTCGCAGGTTTTGACCTCTATAAACATCGCAGTGTTGCTGCAAGCGCCCTATTCGCCGGATATGTCACCCTGTGACTTCTTCTTGTTCCCCCAAACAAAATTGGCCGTGAAAGGAACGCATTTTGAGTCCATAACTGACATCCAGACCGCCGTGACGAGGGTACTAAAGGACATTCCAGTCGAAGCCTTCCAGAAATGTTACGAAAGCTGGAAGAAACGTTGGAACCAGTGTGTAGTTGCGGGAGGGGAGTACTTTGAAGGGGATCACATCAATGTACCTTAATTTTTAAATATACGTATTTTATGGACTTAGTCTCATTACTTATTGGTCAGACCTGACTTCTCACAATGTGAATGATAAATATACGTAACTAATAACTAGGAAGCTATTTTAATACGTCGGTTATCCAATAATTACCCACAACTATTGCAGACGAGCTTCAGTCAATGCAAGCGCGTACTCCGAACGTTTTAATAGACCACTCCAGCTTCACGTTGTTCATTACAATGTGGTAACGATATGGGTCAACTCTTTAGGAAGCCTTACGACAGCTATCCTACCTCCATAGGGAATTGCATGTCATCCACACAAGGCAAGGCTTATATAATTCATATTTCGAAACGATTAATAAATTCATACAATTAGAAAGAGTGACTTTAAAATATTTTTGTTTTCACATTATACACGCCTGTACTCTATTTAAGCGCGACTCATAATAAAATAGAGCAACTTACATATATCATCCCACGCTGGAAGTACTTCCTGGTGTTGGTGTGTGTCGCTGTAAGAGTTACATGTCATGAAAGAGTGAAATTATCACCGACCACATCCGAAAGCTCGCTGATAGCATAAAACACGCACTGCGACAAATCTTTGTGTGTTTTAACTCCGCATGCACTTCTAAATAAAGATAGCTTATTAGTATTAATTATATGGTGTGTTCCTTTCTAATTACACAAAACCGTCTCAATTTCCTTTTAATCTTGCATTTTAACTAACTTAAAATTAAGTGTTATTTAATTTTAAAAAAATTTCTTGTTCTTGCCGACCTGCATACGCGTATGTGTTTTTTTTCTATGTATAACGGCAAGATTTTGCAGCGCATTATGCATGTTGAATTACACATAAATGTTTATTTTACATCGTTCTCAAACTAAAAAAAAAGGAATCCCGAAGATCCGCTAGAAGAATATCCATGTTCACAGTCCATTTTCATCATTAGTTATAAGAATACTAATGCAATGCACTCGATGCGCCTTTACTTATCCAACTTCGAACGACCAAATATATTTTAAAAGAGGCTCTCTTACGCCTATTAAATAATGCGATTTTAGCAATTAGCTTATGACAGACATCTCCTCCGGGAACATGGGTGAGGTAAAGGCGATATTTATGTAACGATGCTTAAGCACATTGCTGAATACAGTGAAAATTCGCCTCTAACGATTCAATTAAATTTGATATTATCTTCACATTAAGTGCCCATTCCACAAAAAACATTTATTTAAACTAGTGTCTCCTTTTGAATGGTTATTAATTAATCTACTTAGTTTTCAATTTACCACTAATAAATTCGCTAATAGGCAATGATGGTGAACACGTGTTAAGGAGCAGCTTGCTGCAGCGTAGGCTGTATTACCGAAAATAGACAAAAGAATTTTCTGGTTGGCCACGGTGTTGGGAAACAAAATGAATTAAACATTTTAACTTACTGCAGTTGTATGGTTTTCTCCTATTTACACTAATAATTATTTTATTTATAAGTAATCACTTTTAACTTATATTTTTGATAGTTTTCTTTTTTATTTTTTTCTGTTAATACGTTTGCACCGCGCACAACTTTTTCGTTCAAGGGCTTTGTTTTGAGGACGGCACTTTTTTGTGCCCACCTATGATTGAACTGGGGTTCAGATAGTTGCGACTTATTTTAATGAATGTAAAACACGATAGTTTTACATTACTTTCTTTCATGTGTTTTTCTTTATTGTGTTAGTTATTCTATGTTATAAAATTTGTTTATTAGCTTATCTTTTACAATTGATGCGCGCTATGCCAATGCATAACCATGACCGACACGTGTCAAAACGAGAGTGAGTGTTAGATAAACTTGCATGTGCAAGTCACAGACAAAAGTTAGAGATGCGCAAGCATATGACGTTACAAATTACGTTATGGTCTTTATTCAACGTTGGCTGCTGCTGCCTCCAAAAGGATTTGAAAAGAAAAGAATCGGTCTGGGGTCCAAAGAACTTAAGCACTCACGTTTTTCCATAAATTCGGTAAGGATAAGGCAAAACCAACTGATGATTACGGGAACTATAAGTAGTTTGAAAAAATTCGACAAATAAATCTGCAATGGCAGCATCAAAGTCTGCAGTGTTGTTTTAAAAAAATTCCCGTAGAAGGTATTTTTGAGCTTTGAATTAACGATATCAATAAAACGTTTAAACTGTAAACTACAGTTCTTAGGTAATCCTTATAACGTTTATTATTTATTGCTATGAAATTGGATAGTGCAATCAAGTAACGAGCGTAATCCAAGGATGATGATAATAATGAATTGACCTGGCTTGGCATACACTCGTAGGTCTGGAAAGCTGTTGCTGTAGATTTTGTGCAGATGTTTGTCCGCCGAATACTGCAGTGGGCGCATTAGCGTCTGCATCTCCACCATATATACCTTCAATGGCTCGTTTATAGCCTGACGTCTGCGGGTCACTGCGTCCTTTAAGTTTTCGAAGTAATCTCTTGGCAAGAAGCACTCTTGAAAACTCTGGACGAATGCTACCCATCTCGTGAAGTGCTGATTATTTGCTACATACCATTTCCGTGCATTCCCCTGAAGTAATTCCGGCATGGGTCTGGGAATTAGATTTAAGTTCAGGCCATACGAATCGGCTGACCACTCGATCTTTTCCAAGAATTCTAATGCGAAAATTACATTCCCGGACTGGTTTCGCTAGCCTCTAGTATTCTTGGGACAAAGTCGTCGCCGTGTGGATGCCTGTGGTGCGGATGTTCGAGCGCGCGCTGGTATATTCAAATGGGCGAAATCCGAGTTCGTCGCTTCTCTTGCATCCGCAACCTTTCCTATTTCTTTGGCCGGTGAAGTTCATGAATAGCTGCCAATTCCAGAATCCGCGTGCTGTATGGAATTCTTGGAATTCTTCGCCATATCTCAATACTTCCTCCTTTTGAGGTTGTATACCCACGCACGGAACATTTTGTTTTTATATAAGTTAAGAATATTTCTTCCTCATCAGCCAAATACCCTAACGGACTGCAAATGGCGGGTCAGATTGGATTGCAAATGCCGCGACACAACTTAAGAATATTTCTGCCTAGGCGCCCGAATGTCCTAACGGACTGCAAATTGCAAATGACCTAACGGATTGCAGATGCCGAGTCAGCATATTATAACAGCGACAACAGCTACAGCGACACAACTTAAGAATATTTTTTCCTAGGCGCCCGAATGCCCTAACGGACTGCAAGTACCCTCTCGGATTACAAATGAGCTAACGGATTGCAGATGACAGATAACTAGCCTTACAGCGACAGAAGCTACAGCGACACAACTACAAACGCCAAGACACCAGCAGAGCGAAGCAAACCGATGTTTCATTTTTAATAAAGAATAATGAACAATTTAGTCCTAATAAAACACTCAAACGAAACAGTTCTGTGTTTTTTTCCAAGAACTCTAAAGGAACAGTTTAATTGGCGTCCGAGCAGGGACCGGTCCGCAGAGATCGGTCCGCAGGCACCAGTACGCAGTCCACAAACTCATGATTATAAAGTGAATTAAAAAACCACGCCTCGTTATACGCGCTTAAGTAGCGGTAATATATGAACATAATCTCGCGAGAAAGCCTAATAGGCCAGGATCGAAAAGTAAAGTGCCTCAAGTAGCCACTTTCAAATCAAAAGCGCCTCAAGTAGCCGCAGATGAGAACACAAACTGCACGTTCTAACAAAAGCGCCTCAAGTAGCCGCAGATAAGAACACGATTAATTTCGAAGTGCAAAACTGCGTAGCGGTGCCGAAAAAATACCGCCGACAACCCTGTAGTGTCCGTCCGCAGGGTACGGCGAGCTAAGGTATCCAATACTCAATATTATATTTCACATCTTTCAAAAACGGCAACAACGCCAACGACGATTACTAATCCGACAACTAACAACCAAAGGAATCTGGAGCAGTCCAGCAAATATCAGCGAGTCTATGCCGACTGGAAGTCGTCCAAGGCACTGAAGCACACAGATGTCGTAGGCAACATCCAGGCCATTCAAAATGCCACCTCGACAGCAGCAGCAGCCGCCGCGCAGTCTGCTCAGCTACATCTGACCCCGCGGAGGAGCTGCATTAGTATCGGCGTCAGCGATCGCAGGAGCCGACCCAAAGTGTCGCAATCGATTGCCGAGGAGGATCGGCGTAAGGTCATCATACAAAAACTGGGCGAGGGCGATGACAGCCCAGATCGACTGAAGATCTATACAGCGCGAAAGAGAGCGAATTCGCCGCAACTGCAATCAGGGCCGGAATTCGGTCTGATATGCAGTTATTGTGAGGGGCGCATATAGCATAAATGTATATTTTATACACATTTATTTGCGAGGTCTATACGAGGTCTGACCAATAAGTAATGAGACTGATTTTTTAGCCGCGCTTGTGGTAACACTGCGAACCTGAAACTTCGGTCGGTTAATCTCCCATCCCTCCTCTATCGATACATGTGCTCGCGACTTTCGTACGTTCGATAGTTCTCCAGCTGTGTTGTGTTTTCGACAACGTGTTTGTTAGGCGTGTCACGAATATGGAACGACGTAATATTGAACAGCGGTACGCGATTAAATTTTGCGTTAAACTCGGCGATTCTGTTACGGAAACGTACGGTAAATTAGTCAAAGTGTTCGGTGATGAAGCCCTGAGTCGTGCTCAGGTGTTTCGATGGCATAAAGATTTTAAAAATGGTCGTGAGAGCGCCGGGGAAAACGAGTCATTAGAGTCCGTCCAGAGATTGCCAAAACGTGGATCCTTCATCATGACAATGCTCCATGCCATCGTGCCTTCAGTGTGTCGCAGTTTTTGACCTCTAAAAACATCGCAGTGTTGCTGCAAGCGCCCTATTCGCCGGATATGTCACCCTGTGACTTCTTCTTGTTCCCCCAAACAAAATTGGCCGTGAAAGGAACGCATTTTGAGTCCATAACTGACATCCAGACCGACGTGACGAGGGTACTAAAGGACATTCCAGTCGAAGCCTTCCAGAAATGTTACGAAAGCTGGAAGAAACGTTGGAACCAGTGTGTAGTTGCGGGAGGGGAGTACTTTGAAGGGGATCACATCAATGTACCTTAATTTTTAAATATACGTATTTTATGGACTTAGTCTCATTACTTATTGCTCAGACCTCGTATGACTTCTCACAATGTGAATGATAAATATACGTAACTAATAACTAGGAAGCTATTTTAATACGTCGGTTATCCAATAATTACCCACAACTATTGCAGACGAGCTTCAGTCAATGCAAGCGCGTACTCCGAACGTTTTAATAGACCACTCCAGCTTCACGTTGTTCATTACAATGTGGTAACGATATGGGTCAACTCTTTAGGAAGCCTTACGACAGCTATCCTACCTCCATAGGGAATTGCATGTCATCCACACAAGGCAAGGCTTATATAATTCATATTTCGAAACGATTAATAAATTCATACAATTAGAAAGAGTGACTTTAAAATATTTTTGTTTTCACATTATACACGCCTGTACTCTATTTAAGCGCGACTCATAATAAAATAGAGCAACTTACATATATCATCCCACGCTGGAAGTACTTCCTGGTGTTGGTGTGTGTCGCTGTAAGAGTTACATGTCATGAAAGAGTGCAATTATCACCGACCACATCCGAAAGCTCGCTGATAGCATAAAACACCACTGCGACAAATCTTTGTGTGTTTTAACTTCGCATGCACTTCTAAATAAAGATAGCTTATTAGTATTAATTATATGGTGTGTTCCTTTCTAATTACACAAAACCGTCTCAATTTCCTTTTAATCTTGCATTTTAACTAACTTAAAATTAAGTGTTATTTAATTTAAAAAAATTTCTTGTTCTTGCCGACCTGCATACGCGTATGTGTTTTTTTTCTATGTATAACGGCAAGATTTTGCAGCGCATTATGCATGTTGAATTACACATAAATGTTTATTTTACATCGTTCTCAAACTAAAAAAAAAGGGAATCCCGAAGATCCGCTAGAAGAATATCCATGTTCACAGTCCATTTTCATCATTAGTTATAAGAATACTAATGCAATGCACTCGATGCGCCTTTACTTATCCAACTTCGAACGACCAAATATATTTTAAAAGAGGCTCTCTTACGCCTATTAAATAATGCGATTTTAGCAATTAGCTTATGACAGACATCTCCTCCGGGAACATGGGTGAGGTAAAGGCGATATTTATGTAACGATGCTTAAGCACATTGCTGAATACAGTGAAAATTCGCCTCTAACGATTCAATTAAATTTGATATTATCTTCACATTAAGTGCCCATTCTACAAAAAACATTTATTTAAACTAGTGTCTCCTTTTGAATGGTTATTAATTAATCTACTTAGTTTTTAATTTACCACTAATAAATTCGCTAATAGGCAATGATGGTGAACACGTGTTAAGGAGCAGCTTGCTGCAGCGTAGGCTGTATTACCGAAAATAGACAAAAGAATTTTCTGGTTGGCCACGGTGTTGGGAAACAAAATGAATTAAACATTTTAACTTACTGCAGTTGTATGGTTTTCTCCTATTTACACTAATAATTATTTTATTTATAAGTAATCACTTTTAACTTATATTTTTGATAGTTTTCTTTTTTATTTTTTTCTGTTAATACGTTTGCACCGCGCACAACTTTTTCGTTCAAGGGCTTTGTTTTGAGGACGGCACTTTTTTGTGCCCACCTATGATTGAACTGGGGTTCAGATAGTTGCGACTTATTTTAATGAATGTAAAACACGATAGTTTTACATTACTTTCTTTCATGTGTTTTTCTTTATTGTGTTAGTTATTCTATGTTATAAAATTTGTTTATTAGCTTATCTTTTACAATTGATGCGCGCTATGCCAATGCATAACCGTAACCGACACGTGTCAAAACGAGAGTGAGAGTTAGATAAACTTGCATGTGCAAGTCACAGACAAAAGTTAGAGATGCGCAAGCATATGACGTTACAAATTACGTTATGGTCTTTATTCAACGTTGCGTTGGCTGCTGCTGCCTCCAAAAGGATTTGAAAAGAAAAGAATCGGTCTGGGGTCCAAAGAACTTAAGCACTCACGTTTTTCCATAAATTCGGTAAGGATAAGGCAAAACCAACTGATGATTACGGGAACTATAAGTAGTTTGAAAAATTTCGACAATTAAATCTGCAATGGCAGCATCAAAGTCTGCAGTGTTGTTTTAAAAAAATTCCCGTAGAAGGTATTTTTGAGCTTTGAATTAACGATATCAATAAAACGTTTAAACTGTAAACTACAGCTTCTTAGGTAATCCTTATAACGTTTATTATTTATTGCTATGAAATTGGATAGTGCAATCAAGTAACGAGCGTAATCCAAGGAAGACCCAGTTTCCCTGAATTTCTTATACTTTCTTGACTTTCTATAATTATTATTTATTACTTTTTGGGTGGGGGAACAGGTGTGTGACCTTTTTTTAGAAAAAATTTGTAGTTGTGGATCACGTACGTGACATTTATGATCGAAGGGTCATGATTTTTGGATGATCCTTTTTTATTGTGGGTTGGTGTCAGGTGGAGGATCACTTTTGCACTTGTGTGTGCGTACGGGATTCTGCTTTTTAAGGAGGAGAGTGTGAGCAACGCGTGTAACCTGTAATCTGTGTGCTAGAATGAAGTGGAAGATCGGTTAACAGTTAGCACACAGGTGTGCAGCTACTTGTTTTAATTTTTTTTAAGGGTGTGTTCATTGATCAGTGTAAAATTATTTTTGTTTCTCTTTTTTAAGGGTGAGTTCATTGATCAGTCGAAAAGTGTTTTTGCTTCTCTTTTTTGAGGTTGAGTTCATTGATCAGTGTAAAATTTTTTCAGTTTCTCTGTTTTGAGGGTGATTTCATTGATCAGTCGATAAGTGTTTTTGGTTCTCTTTTCTCACCTTCGTTCTCATTGTTTCGAACTCTCAGGACACCTACCTCCTGAATGTTTTCCCACATCATAATTTTAGTATTATTGACATGAACTCATGTTGAGTAGGTACTTCGCACATACGTTTGACACGTGCTGCTACCTTTTATGCGTGAATGTTTTCGGTTCTCTCCCTTTTTACAGTGCGTCCTGTTTGAGTGACCCTCCTTATGATGATTTCACAGTAATTTGAAATAATAGCCTGCTGTGTTTTGTATACCTGATTTGTTCATACCTAGGTGTATAGCGTTTATTATGTTTAAATAAAAGAATTTTTTTTGTTTACGATTTCATAATATAATTTATATATTCTTATTGTTTTAGTTTAATTTTAAAGATAAATGTATATATTAAAATGTATTATTATTAATAATATCCATATTATTGATCCTCTTTCTTAGATTAGTGTATTGAAATATTAGGCGATACAGTTTTCTTTTATATGATTCAAAGTAGTGACAAGCACATGTATCAACTCCTTCTGTTGCATCATTGGAGGACCATAAGCACACCGTCAAGTGCTTTCCATATTTTGATTTAATAAGATGATGGTTTTCATTCTCTAAGAAATATTCTCGGTATTCCTCCATCAGTTTAGCGTGCTCAGGAAAAAGCACATCTTCAAACTCCTTGAGGAAATCATCAATTTTCCTCACATTTGTTTTAATTCCAAAATTCGTAATTAGACCCATAATGTTATGTGTATTCTTCAAAAGCAGAAATGTAACCAAAGAATTATTTTACTTTATTTTTAAAGAGTCTAGTATACTTGTTTCACTTTCTTTTATAATACTTTTCTATACTGGTTTACATTTTTTTTATTTCTTTCCCCATCTTTCTTGAAATTTCAAATCATAAACGAATTAGGTCAATTTCTGCTTCATGTCCATATGATGCATTTAAATCTAAAAGTTGTACATCATATTTTCCCATCTTTGATCATTTAGGGATAATATAATTATTATAAATATTACAAATTTGATTTTTAAGCAGCGTGTCCCAACATAAGGATAATGTGAAAAATATCCCTAATCTTATGAAGGCTCTCCATGACTCACTATCAAATATACTGGTTTACATTTTTTATTTCTTTCCCCATCTTTCTTGAAATTTCAAATCATAAACGAATTAGCTCAATTTCTGCTTCATGTCCATATGATGCATTTAAATCTAAAAGTTGTACATCATATTTTCCCATCTTTGATCATTTAGGGATAATATAATTATTACAAATATTACAAATTTGATTTTTAAGCAGAGTGTCCCAACATAAGGATAATGTGAAAAATATCCCTAATCTTATGAAGGCTCTCCATGACTCACTATCAAATCCAAATTTATTACCATATTGATTTAAAATTAAAATGCACTACTTATCCTACAACCACAACCAACACCACCAGCAACTACTTCAACCACAACCAACAACACCATCTACTGCAACCACAACCAACAACATCAACTACGACATCAACTACTACTACCACATCATCGACAACAACAACACCATCAACTACTACAACAACATCAATGACAACATCAACATCATCACCACATCAACAACATCATCAACGACAACAATCACATTAACATCAACAACATCAACTACTGAGTGTACACCAACCACATCAACGACATCATCTCATCAACCACCATCACCGACTCAATCACCAACCCCATCACCGCCACCACCATCAATAACACTAACTCTACTGATCCGTCATCAACTCACTCCCAATTGCGCTACATATACCAAAGGGCTGATAAATAAAGCTATTTTAAATGTAAAAAATAATGTTACATTTTGCTTTTAATGGGCATCTCAGCCCTTGCTTGTGTTTACACCTGTGAATACCCAGGTGAAACTGATTTCAAGCGGATTCAAAAATAGGTTCTCCACTTTTTCATACGACAATAAACACAGAAACTAGATAGAACCAGCAGAGTTTCTGAAAGAGGCACTCAAGAAATACTCCCACTAATAGAGAATGTGGTAATCACACACACCGCATACAAAATACATTTTTAACTCTTTGCGGTGTTCATAAAATTCAGTGATGATAATATGATAATGACAATAAATCACATCAATCAAATATGTGTGTCTTATCAGCATCAAGTCATCTAGAAGAGATCATCAAAACTCATACATCTATAATTTGCGGTAAAATGGATGAATTCAGGAGAAGGACAATGGCTGGTCAATGTCTCAAATATTGAGGCTGGAGATAAATATTCTCAACTCACTCCCAACTGCGCTACATATACCAAAGGGCTGAGAAATAAAAGCTATTTTAAATGTAAAAAATAATGTTACATTTTGCTTTAAATGGGCATCTCAGCCCTTAAAAAGCCCCTAATTAATCAAGCAAGGTGCTCATCATTTACATTTGGTGTTACTGAGAATTAACTATTAAAACTAAATGAAACATCACACTTAATTTTTCGAATTTGGACTTTCCGCCACATTTTCATCAAATTAAAATTTTTGAAGCTCAAAATCAAAACATTAGCACATTGTTTTGGTTTTGATTAGCAGACGGGCCCAATAAACGCCCCATTATACTCGTACGTCACAGTGGTGGAAAAGGAATCACATTTAAGTCTTATGTTGTTGGAGGTTTAAGAGCATAGACATTTTTACATTTTTCGTTTACTTCTACATTTTTTTTTATTTTCTTTTTTTTAACATACTTTCAGGCTTGTAAGCCAATTTTATCTCTCAAGCCACAACCGTAATTCTGTAAGACGTGTATTAATTTCCGCCGACGAGAGGATGCATACCGAACGTCGTCAGTAGTGTAGGAAGGTTGTGTCACCCGCTCCTATCAGAAGAAAAGCCAAGCCTTAGTTTTAAAAATTATACGAGTAGTCGTTTTTTGAGACTAGGGAAGATGTGGGTATCAAATTTGTCAGCTTTCTATTCAGAGATGAGAGTTATTTATACCTGCTAATTTGCTAATATAAAACAGATAGTTGTGAGTAATGAAGAAGAGTATAGTTTTAGAAATGCAGCTAATTGTCTTATCATTGACATATAACTGGTTTATGAGGAGCAATCATAATGTCTGCAACATCAATTTTAAAATTGTATCTTTTGTCCATCGATTTTTTTTCTCAGTTTTTCAAAATATGTTTCCCATTTATTCATTAGGGAATCAAACAAAGCTGAAGGTGAAAGAAAAGTACTTCCACTTCATAAGGTGTTGTACATTTCACTTTCAAAATATATTCATATTACATCTAATGTTAAAAACTTTGATTAGATTCTTAGTTACATTCGACTCAGATAGCAAATTAGAAGTGCTATAGTGCTATAAACGCTATTCGAAAGCCATCCACCTACAGTGATTGACAGCTCAAAAGGTCCAGAGTGAATAGCCGTTTTTGCGGTGTTCCAGGATGAGTTCTTCAATGGTAGTCCATTCCATAGCCCTTGTGGGCTTATTGAACTCGGGATGCAGGATATAACTAAACTGACTACGAAGGATTGATCTATTTATTCCGAAAATACTCAACTTTAGGTAAAAAATCCGGTTTTATGGCTCCCAGGTGTCCACAATGTACCCGATCCAAATAAGCTGTCACCTAAAAATAGGCTACATTTTACATAATCCTACCTAGCAGGTGGGGAAACCTCAGTTTACGAGTATGAGGGTCATCCATTCATATTGTTGATTAACACATGTACCTACCATCGGTCTTTGGAATTTTTGAAAAATAATTTATAATTAGTTTATGGCAGGCAATTACTTTTTTTTTGACTCTGTGCCATTTGAACTGTCAGACACTGTATATATATACATATAATTAAAACAAAAAAAAAACAATACTAAGAATAACAAAAGAAATATAAATATTAAATAGTGAATAGCCCTGAACGCGGCGAATGTAGACACGCCGATTGCTGTAAAAGTGAACATCAGCTAATGCTGAGAGAGAGAATGGCCATGACCCACTACAGGTTCGTGTAGTGCGCGTGAGACGGTTGGTGCGTGTAGTCCGCGTGCCAATACGATTGCTGACTCTAGGTCAACAGGCAGTAGAGGCACTGGGACCCCAAAACCTGCGATAGCGGTGGTTAAGCCGCTACGACGTCGCTACCCGAGTGCCCTCGATGGGATCAACCCAAGAGGGAGCAGAAGTGGCCGACGAGGCAGACGATGCGGGAGTAGCGACGGACGACGATGGAGACGACGGTCCCTACGCGCCCTACGACGACTCAAATCGACGAGGAAGGGCACAACGGGGATGGCGGTATCCAGCAGAACTGTCGCGGCTGGATAGTGGAAGTCTTCCACTGCCGAAGAAAGCGGGGAGTGTGAGGAGCCATATAGCTTTGGCAATTAAATGTACATAAATATACATTTATGCTATATGCGCCCCTCACAGTAACTGCATATCAGACCGAAATCTGACCCTGATTGCAGTTGCGGCGAATTCGCTCTCTTTCGCCCTCTCTCTTTCGTGCGCAGGGTGTTAGCCATATGAGCGTGTCTGACACACGTGTCCGTCAGGACATGTGCCGTTGTAGTGTGAGGAGTTTGGCGAGTGCAATATCGCCATCCATACTCGCACTAACGGCAGACATGAGCTGGCGCCAGCAAAAGTGCAATGGAAAATTACCAAAGATCACGCCACCGAGCCGATCACGTGATCTTTGGTACAGTCGCGACAAAAGGCTGCGACGCAGGCCAAACTCTTCCGAACAGGTGCACTATTCGAAGCTGACCAAGGGCTTCAGTGGACCGCCGTTAACCCCGCAGTGCAAAAATAAATCTGTGCAATCATATAAACCAAACGAAATAATCCATTGTTAAATATATATCAAAACCCACGTGTTATCAATTATATTATATATATATTAAAAAAAAAAAAAACACCTACCCCACAGCCATAAAGGAGAGCGTCCATGAACGACCACACGGCGACGGCTATGTCCCAAGAATACCTGAGGGTAGCGAAACAAGTCCGGGAGTGGAACTTTCGCTTCGATGGGACCACGGAGCCGTTAGAATTTTTGGAACAAGTCGAGTGGTCTGCGGATACGTATGGACTCAACTTGAATCTGGTTCCCAGAGCCATGCCTGAACTACTACAGGGAATGGCTCTGAAATGGTATGTAGCAAACAATCAACACTGGACGACATGGGTAACATTCGTCCAGAGTTTTCAAGAATACTTCTTGCCGAGGGACTACTTTTGGAACTTGAGGGACGAAGTTACCCACAAACGTCAGGCTATAAGCGAGCCATTTAAAACATATATGGTGGAAATGCAGACGCTAATGCGGCCACTGCAGTATACGGCGGTAAAACAACTCCACAAAATATACAACAACAGCCTGCCAGACCTGCGAGCATACGCAAGGCCAGGCCAATTCCAGAACTTGGCAGCCGAATTTGAGGAACTCGAGGTCGACAATGATAAGTTGCGACAGCAAAGACGCATAGAGGAGCCAAGTTACAGCACTCCGCATCGAATGCACAGAGAACCTCAACAGAGACGCGTGGAGCACGCGGTCTACAACATTCCACAGCGAATGCACAGAGAGCCTCAACAGAGACGCATGGAACCTTCACGACGACACATGGAACCACAACAGATGCGTCAATACCACCATACAGAGCCAGCACCAAGGCAAAACAGGCCAAGATTCATGACTATGGCGGGCAGTGAAGGAACATACAGCTCAGCGTATCACCAGGAAACCGAAGCCGACCAAAGGCCCGGTGAATTACCGTTAACCTCCAAGTGTACAAATAAATCAGTGCACTAATATAAATTTAACGAAATAAACCATTGGTAAATATATAGAAAATCAACGTGTTGTCAATTGTCGCATCGCACAAATACAAATTTGTTGCACGGATCCACAACTCGGCTGAGTTTTAGCCCGGCATAAACAAAACGGTTCGTTACAACTGGCGCCCAACTTTGATGGTTGCGATAATTAATAACCCACATATATATTAACCAAAAAAATGGTTCGTGCGTGGGCTTATAACCTAAAAAAGGAGGAAGTGCTGAGGTACGGGGCAGAATCCCAGGTGGAGCTTAGCGGAACACTGTATACGATGCGTCGACAATTCGGAGAGTGGGTGGACACTCACGGATAAACAGCTCGGCTGAGTTTTAGCCCGGCATAAACAAAACGGTTCGTTACAACTGGCGCCCAACTTTGGTGGTTGCGATAATTAATAACACACATTATATATATTAACAAAAAAATGGTTCGTGCGTGTGTTTATAACCTAAAAAAGGAGGAAGTGCTGAGGTGCGGGGCAGAATCCCAGGTGGAGCTTAGCGGAACACTGTATACGATGCGTCGGCAATTCGGAGAGTGGGTGGACACTCACTAATCCAGACTTCCACTCAGCACAAGGATACAAGAATTGGCGGCAATTCATGGCAGATGTTCACCGGCGAGGGAGAGCGGACAAATTGCAGATGCAAGAGAAGCGACGAACATTTATTTCGCGCATTTCAGCATACCGGCAACCAGTGCAGCAGCGCGCGCGCGATACAATCACCATACACTGTGGGCAGCATCCACACCACAGCCAACAAGGAGAGAGTCCACACGCGAACAAACGGCGCCGACTATGTCCCAAGAATACCCGAGGGTAGCGAAGCAAGTCCGGGAGTGGAACTTTTGCTTTGACGGCACCACGGAGCCGTTAGAATTCGAGTGGTCTGCGGATACGTATGGACTCAACTTGAATCTGGTTCCCAGAGCCATGCCTGAACTACTGCAGGGAATGGCTCTGAAATGGTATGGTAACATTCATCCAGAGTTTTCAATAATACTTCTTGCCGAGGGATTACTTTGAGAACTTGAGGGACGAAGTTACCCACAGACGTTAGGCTATAAGCGAGCCATTTAAAACATACATGGTGGAGATGCAGACGCTAATGCGGCCAGTGCAGTATACGATGGGAAAACAACTGCACAAGATGTACAACAACAGCCTCCCAGACCCCAGCATACGCCAGGTCAGGTCAATTCCAGAACTTGGTGGAATTGATGCACTTGGCAGCAGCATTTGAGGAACTCGAGGTTGACAGGGAGAAGTTGCGATACCAAAGCTGCATGGACCAGCCAATTTACAGCACTCCGCAGCGAAAGCACATAGAGCCTCACAAGAGTCGCGCGGGGCACACGGATTACAGCACTCCGCAGCGAATGCACATAGAGCCTCAGCAGAGACGCATGGTGCCATCACGCCGACAAATGGAACCACCACCACACAGAGCCAGCACCAAGGCAAAACAGGCCAAGATTCATGGCTATAGCGGACTGTGGAGGAACATACAGGCAAGTATACAACGAGAGGGCCGAAGCAAACTCGAGACCGAGACCAGCCCCGAGGACGGGACCAAGACCAGCCCCGAGGGCGAGACGCGACAACACACAAACACATATTATCAACCCAGATATGGCCTGCAGATTTTGCGGCCAGGAGGCACACTGCGCGAGAGAGTGTACGAATCCCATGATGGATTATTGTTGGATGTGTGGACGTATTGGAGTTCGTACGTCAATGTGTTGTCCGTCGGGAAACGAACATCGGCGTCCGCCACCGAGGGGCGAGCGGGAGCCGAACAGAACAGCCCCAAGACGTTAATCGGCAGCCTGCAGGACGAGGGAGCGCAGTTGATAGCGGTCGTGAAGGTCGGCAACTGTTAATACAAGGCTACGATCGATACAGGAGCCACGAGTAGTTTCGTTTGCGAGAAGCTAGAAGCGGAATCCAGGAACAAGTAGAGGTGCTCGGACGGAGCAACATGGATATTGCTCTACTTATACTCCCCGGAATCATAGACGACTTGGTTCTCGAATGGGATTTTCTGTCGGCCATGGGAACGGTTTTGAAGTGCGCCGGATTGACGATAAGTATACCTTGGGACGGAATACAAGATCACCAGGAGGAGAGATTGTCCGTGGCAAAGACAGTCATACCACCAGTACATCCGGACGCAGAAATCGATGCATTCTTACGACGAGAATTGGCGGCATTTGAGGTCATAAAGGGAACATCGCCCATTACTGAGCATCGCATTGTCATGAGTGACGACCGACCAATCAAACAGCGGTACTTTCCTAAGAACCTCAATATGCAAGCAGAAATCAACAAACAAATTGATGAACTGCTAGCCAAAGAATACATCGACCCATCAAGATGCCCGCACAGCGCACCAATAGTGATGGTACGGAAGAAAACGGGGAAAAGACGCATACCCTCTGCCAAGAGTACACCATATCCTGGACCAGCTGAGAGAGGCTCGGTTCATCACGAGTTTGGACCTCAAGGATGGCTACTGGCAGATCCCGATGGAGAAAGAGAGTCGGGCGAAGACGGCATTCACAGTTCCAGGGAAAGGACTGTTTCAATGGAAGGTAATGGCATTTGGACACCATTCGGCACCAGCTACGTTCCAGAGAGCCCTCGACCATGTGATTGGACCCGAAATGATGCCACATGCATTCGCATACCTGGACGACATCATTGTGATCGGGAAAACACGCGAGGAACACATGGACAATTTAAGAGAAGTGTTCCGACGGCTGAGAGCGAATCTGAGAATCAACGTGGAGATGTGCGACTTCTTCAAACAAGAGTTGAAATACCTCGGTCACCACGTCACGGAAGATGGAATCCGCACTGACCCCGAGAAAGTAGCTGCTATCGCCGAACTGAGGCCCCCTGGAAACGTGAAAGAACTACGGCAATACTTGGGAGTGGCATCCTGGTACAGGCGTTTCGTACCAGATTTCGCCACTACTGTACATCCGCTAAACGCTCTACTCAAAAAAGGCACGAAATGGGAATGGACCGGAGAGCATCAGGACGCTTTCGAAAATGTGAAGTTAAAGCTGATACCCACTAGTTCCAAAAGTTTTGAAAGCAAATCATGATAGTCCATTCGTTTCTCATAGCGGTATCACAAAAATTCTTGAAAGAATCTAGTGTCATTACATTTTTTTAAAAATCTAGCAAATGATGTAAAGTCATACATTAACAAATGCGAAATTTGTAAATATAGGCTGTAGATCATTTGTCAAAATACCCATTTATAAAGGCAGTAAAAAAATGAAAGCCGAAGCAATCAGTCGCTTTATACCGGTATACCGCAAGCGAATGCTTCCGAGCGGCATTTCCGGAATGAAAGAACGTATAATCTACGTAGTCGTGAGGTCTCTTATAGCGTTTCCGTATATCGTATATATTTGTTTCCCCCTGAGCTTTTAAAAAGTAATAAGCAAAAATTGTTTAAAAACGGGGGCAAAGTGAATTTCTGGGAAATCGTGAGGGCTTAAGTTCTTTGGACCCCGGACAGATTTCTTTCTGTTCAAAGCCGTTGAGCAAACCAGTTGTGTGCAGTGAAAACAAATTAAGGTGAAAAAAAAGGGAAAATTTAAAATAGTTACACGTGTTAACCAGCAGTTCCTATCCAAGAGTTTATCAAGGGTAATTAAAAAATAGTTTGATTAATAACCATTGAAAAAGAGAAATAAATGTTTTTCTTTAGAATGGGCGATTAATTTGGAATTCATTATTTTGACTTGATTAATTTGAAATTGATTAATTTGGACTTGATTAATTTGGAATTTATTAATGTGGAATTGATTAATTTGGACTTGATTAATTTGGACTTGATTAACTTAATTAATTTGGAATTATTCTGGACTTAATATCGAGTTTGGTCGGATCGTTATTGCCGAATCTTAGCTGTACTCAGCAATGTGCTTAAGCACCGTTACAGTAAGATCGTCGTTGCCTCACCCTTTTCCCCGGCGGAGCTGCTGTCATAGGCTGATTGCTAAATTCGCATTGCGCAAGAGAGCCTCTCTTAAAAGCTATCACGGCGAGCACATTTTTCTTCCACTCATACTTAACCACAAAGTTGCTCGATCGACGTTGGATGGGTGAACGAGCATTGAGTGCATCAGTGTGCTTATAGCTAATGAGTAGAATGCACCTATAAGAAGGAACGAATAAGCAAGGGCAACTGTAGCGACTAACATTATCATCTTTAACCTCTACGCAACTTTCGGGATTCATTACTGTAGCGGATAGTTTATTTTGGACCAACATTATCGGCGTTAATATAAAGTATTGTGGGACCCAAACAATTTCCTTTTTGTGTTCGTTGGTGAACAGTGCAAAATATTCACTTACGTGCAATTCTACCTGGATAAACTGCCGTTATGAGCTGCTTAATCTTGCCGTTATACATAGATAGGAAAAACACATGCGCGTGTGCCGTTCGGCGAGATCGAGAAAATCGATTAAAGTAAATAACACTAAACGTAAAATTAGTTAAATGCCAGATAAAAAGGAAATTGAGTCGGTTCCGCGTAATTAGAAAGTAAACTACTATATACCTAATACTAATAAACACACAAAGATTTGTCGCATTGCATGGTATATGCTAGGAGCGAGCTTCCACCCGTGGTCAGGAATAATTGCTCTCTTTCATGATTACACCGCCACACACCAACACCAGGAAGTACTTCCAGCGTGGGATGAGGAGCGTTAAAAATAGAACACCGTATAATGTGATTAGGAAAAAATGTTTTAAGTCTCTCTTCAAACCTGAGCAATTATTCACTGGGCTCGTAAAATATCAGCCACACTGCTCAGTAAATAAATAGGTTCGCGTTGTGTATTTTTGTTTTTTTTTTTTTGCATGATAGTAAGATGAAATACTTAATTATACCAGTTATCAATCATATATAAATAGCTTAGAAATTATAATAATTCTTGGCCTTAGTATAGTAACCCGGCATTACACTGGGGAAGTGAACCAATAAGTTTTTTTTTCGTGTTAAGTTTTAGTAATAGTTTTTTTTTATAAGCCTAAAACTAATGACGGATGTTTGCATATCGATTTAATTGTGTAATCAACTCAGAAACGACAGTGTTCACCCGTTTGATGATGCAAGTCACTACTGCATGACAAATTGCAGAGAAACATTGCGCTGATCAACCGGCATTTTTGGTTAATTATCAACCGGCATTTTTGGTTAATTATCAAACGGCATTTTTGGTTAATTAGCAAGAGGAATTTTTTTTAAATTTATTGCCAATATTGTTCCTGATTCGGAACCAAATTTATTTACCAATCTATCTGCAAACATGCGTATAAGATATAACCCTCGCTTCCGTCTTTTGTCCTTATATCTATAAATTCCTAATTATATGAAGTTATCAAACGTTTATAAAATATGAAAATGATGAATTATATAAGCCTTTCGTGGATTGATTTAGACATGCATTAATTTCATTTATTGTGTGGACGACCTGTAACTCCTGAAGGAGATAGGATAGCTGGCGTAGGACTTCCTAAGGGATTCTGGTTTTTGCCAGCGTCAATTGAGTGACAGTATTAATTCACATCTGCGCGCTTTGCACGCAGTGGCATCTGCTGACGACATTGCAGATGGTTTACTGATTCACGTGATCACATCCAAATTGGATCAAGCCACGCAGGAGAAGTGGGAGGAAACATTTTCACTGAAAGGGCTGCCAAATGGACCGACATGTCTACATTCTTGGAAAGGAGATGCCGCATGATGGAAAATTTAGAATTTGCCATGGTAACGCACACACCTGGCAAGCAGGTGGGAAAATCGTATGTACAAGACCGCAATACACTAATCGTTAACACCACTCAATCTTGTGTTTTATGCGAATCTGCTGATCATCATCTGTTAAAAACTCCCACTATTCGCTATAGAGAAGCTAAAAGGCTGCACCTCTGCCTTAACTGCCTTCGCAAAGGTCATAGTCTACAGCAATGCAAATCTGGTTACTGCAAACATTGCCAACAGAAGCACCACTCATTGTTGCATATGGACACAAGTTCTTCTGCATCTCAGCTGCCCGACACAACGCGTTCTCAAGGTGCATCATTTGTTTCCGTATCCACATCGCCACCTAGAGCCCTGAAACAAAATAAGAACGATTACGTGCTGCTCGCAACGGCTATTATACTTGTCAGAAATCGATCTGGCACCTTTGTACCATGTAGAGCTCTGCTGGATTCAGCATCGCAGCTCAACTTTGTCACCACTCTTCTCATCAACCAGCTTCAGTTGGAATTACGCCACTCGAATATGTTAGTATCAGGCATAGGCGAATCCTCTCTCTCGCTCAACAAAGCAGCTGACATTGTTGCGCAATCGTCTACTGGCTCATATCAAGGATCATTTTCTGCAGTCGTTACGCAAAAGATAACTGATTATCAGCCTCACATTGATATATATACCACCGGATGGAAAATACCAGGCAACTGCCACCTCGCTGACCCGCTCTTTTACAAATGTCAAAGGATCGATATGCTAATTCGCGCTGGCATATTTTTCGACTTGCTTTGCGTTGGGCAAGTTCGTCTGGCAAATCATTTACCCACGCTTCAGAAGACCAAATTAGGCTGGATAGTTTCTGGAGGCTGTGCTATTCCCAAACACTCATCTCTAGCTGCAGCGATCAAGCATTCAAAATCGCCTCCGTTGTTCGATTTAGTCAAGCAGTTTTGGGAAATCGACAATTATTGCGGCGCTGTAGACATGCCGTCGGAGGTGGATACTATTTGGAGCAATTATTTCTCCGCAAATATTCGCGTCTCGAAGCAGGCGAGTACACAGAGTGGCTCCCAGCCAAGGATCGCTTCGATGCGCTTGGGGATTAATACAATCGAGCCCTAATTCGATTCAATGCACTCGAATCGAAACTGGCCAAAAATGCATCTTTAAAGTCGGAGATATCTCAGATTCAGGAGAGCACCAAGGGGATGATTTGTAACCATGTTCCCACCCATTTGAACCCAGCTGACATATTATCACGTGGCTGCGGAGCACTCTAACTTTTGGAATCGAATCTTTGGCGTGAAGGACCTGCTTTTCTACGCTCATTTACTGATGATTGGCCGCCAGACATTCCTACCCGCTCAGATCTGCCCGAACGTCGCCGTCATGCCTTAATTTCAACGGACAAGCTTGACACATCGTTCAGATGCAAGTACCAAAACTCTTTTGGCAAGATGCAACGAGTCTTTGGATACATATACAGGTTCTCTCACCTCAAGACGAATTATCAAGATCGTTCCAAAGGCCCACTTACAGTCGAAGACATAAAGGCCGGTACACATCTTCTACTTAGAGGAATACAAATGGTTCACTTCGCCGAAGAACACAAGGATTTGCTCACAATGAAGGTCGTATCATCGAAATCAAAGCTCATATCCTTAAATCCGATTATGGACAGCTCCGGATTAATTCGCGTTGGCGGACGTCTTCAGAATTCGTTTTTGGATTACGAGGTCAAGCACCCAATAATTCTGCCAGCTCAGCATCATTTTCACCTCCAATTCTTACACAGTGGACCGCAAAGTTTGCTGGCCGCACAGCGACACCGATTTTGGCCAATTGGTGGGCGAAAAACCATGTCAGCAGTCATCGGCAAATGCATTTGTTGTTTTCGAATAAAGCCCAAGCTTCTCGAGCACATCATGGCACCGTTACGAGCAGATCGAGTGCAACCAGGTTGCCCATTCTGCACAACTGGAATTGATTTTTGTGGACCATTCTTTACCAAGTCAGAAGTCAGGAACAGGCCGCCCACAAAGTGCTACATATCAATATTCGTTTGTTTTGCCACCAATGCAGTATCTTTGGAATTGGTTGAGGACTTATCAACCGCATCGTTTATCGCTTCATTAAAGCGATTCATCGGCATCAGAGGCAAACCCAATTCAATCTGGTATGACAATGCAACAAATTTTGTTGGAGCGCGGAATGAAATGAACGAGTTGAGGCTACTCTTTGCCCCATTTCAGAGAATCCAAGCGATCTAGAAGTTCTCACTCCTGGTAATTTTTTGATTGGAACTCCATATGCCACAATCGAAGAACCCGACATAACGCCTATCGACATCAACCGCCTAAGCCGCTGACAGCGCGTATACAGCAGGCATTCTGGCGCAAATGGATCACCAGCTACTTATCATTACTTCAGGAACGTTCAAAATGGCGCTCATCGATGCCTAACCTGATGATAAATTCAATCGTGGTCCTGAAGGACGACAACGTGCCACCCCTGCAATGGCGTCTTGGCCGGGTCGAGAGCACTATTACTGGAAAGGACGGGTTGCAATAATCAAAACTGCAGCTGGCACCGTCAAAAGAGCCTTTGGCAAGATCGCTGTTCTGCCCCTTATGACCAAGTCGGTTGAAACCCTCGCACTTCCAACGGGGGGAGCATGTCAGAGGCAGCAGCAGCCAACAAGTGATTCGGCGCAACATTGAATAAAGATCTAACGTAGTTTGTAACGTCATATGCTTGCGCATCCCTGATTTTCGTCTTTGCCTTGCATATGCAAGATTTTCCAATACCCACTCTCGTTTTAACACTTGTCGGTCACGGTTATGCATTCGCATAGCGCGCATCAACAGTAAAAGATAAGCCAACAAATAAGGCTTATAACTTAAATACAAACGCATACACTAATTCTAATTTAAAATAACCAAAACAATAAAAACACATGAAAGAAAGCAATGTAAACCTATCGTGTTTTACATTTATTAAAATAAGTCGCAACCCTCTGAACCAGTTCGAGCATAGGTGGACACAAAAAAGTGCCTCCTCTAAACACCCTCCATTACTTTTTATCTCTCTTCTTTCTCACGTCCATGGCTTGTCTTCTACCTTCCTTTAATGTAAAAAAATATAGTACGCGAATTATAAAATATATATAACTAGGGCTAGGAAGCAATATAATATAATACGTCGGTTGTCCAATAAAAACCCACTACAATTGCCCGCGAGCTTCAGCCAAATCAAGGGCGTACCCCGAACGTTTTAATATCACATCAGCTTCTCGTTGTTCATTACAACCTGTGCGATGTCTTGTTGGCGTTGTTGGGCAAATGGAGCGGCGATTGAAGCAGTGCTATTTTTAGTTTTGTATTTCAAAAATTTAAGAAATACATTTAGTAACTGGTATATTTTGTTTTCAGTCGTATAAACATGGCCGTAGTTTGTTGCTGCTCGATCTTTTGTTGTTTGTGCAGCTTCATTGCTGAGTGCGCTGATTTCTCAGGTGAGATCTTGTTTTTTTTGTTGTCTTTTGAGTTTGGCTTGCGCATTGTGCTGATTTTGTTTTTGTTGCAGTTTGCGTGAACCTAGGCCTGGTGTTTTTTGACCTGGTTTCGTACACTAGCAGCATTCTGACCACCACGCACAAAATCACTGAATGTAATTTTTATGTTTAATTGCAGATATTGATTGTGGCTGTTTTCCTGACAGCTTGTGGGGCTGGAGCTTTTGTCTGGACTGGCTGCGGTTTGAAGTGAGAGAGATTACCTAGTAATTTTTTGAAAATCCTCTAGGGCAGCTCCGATTTGCCTTAAGTCTGTCTCTCACTTCTTTAAATACAGGGCATCCTTTGTACCAGCTGATGTTCTTGTTGCCACAGTTCGCACATTTTGGATCAGCTTGTCTGGGTTTTGTACAGTCAGTAGATGGGTGGTTACCTGCACATTTCATGCAGATGAATGGACGCTTACAGTAGTTCTTGGTGTGTCCGTAAGCTTGACATCTGTGGCACTGGACTGGATCCCGAGACTTCGCTTGCCTCACCACCTCAACGTATTGGCTGCCAAGTTGTTTTAAGTTGAGTATATTTGAATGAGTTCCGTCCTCTTTAGTTGCTATTTCTAAATCAAATAAATTTTTCAGTTTTGTATCCCGTGAACCTGTGCCCGAGAGCTCGAACAAAACGGGTCGTGTATCCAAATTGCTCAGTTTTTGTATCACCCATTCACTTGGAGTTGTGTGATGGAGTCGGCGAAGGATGACACGTGGCAGTTGTGTACCGTCCTCAGCCACGATTGACTGTATGTTGTCAAACGTCTTCATGTCATCACATTGGATGCAGAGTCCATTATTTGCAGTCAAGCTTGTCATTATATTTACCCACTTCCGGGCAGTTATCCAGTTTAGTCAGCAGATGCACGATATATGTGACAACCGGCAGAAAAAGCGTTGGAACTTTCATTATCATCGTGTTGATCCCATTGTTGACTGATCTTCTGTTGATTTGACTGCTGCTGTGATCTCTCGTCGTCAGTTTGTCGAACTTGTAGTTGCTGCAGTGACTGCTGTTTCAGATTGTAATGCTTATGCTCATGCATTTGAGCCTGCACTTGTAATTGCCTTGCTTGCTGCAATTTGTCATGTGTCTGTTTATGCTGCTTCTGTTGCAGACTTGCGTCCACTCGCTGCTGTTGTTGCTGGTTTTGTGATTGGAGATGCTGCTCTACATCAAGTTGGTGATTTGATTGTTTCCCGATTCCATGAGGGAGCCCCGTGCATCTTAATTGCTATGCCACTCTTAAAGACCGATGGTACTGAAGAAAACGGGGAAATGGCGCCTCCGCGTGGGCTTTAAGCAATTGAACGCCAAGTCCGTAAGTCCAGATCCCTATGGAAAAAGTCGAGCAAAGACGGTATTCAGAGTCCCAGGGAAAGGACTGTTTTAATGGAAATAATGCCATTCGGACTCCATTCGCACCTTGCTACGTTCCAGAGAGCACTCGACCATGTGATTGGACCGAAATGATGCCATGCATTCATGCCTTGGACGACATCATAGTGATCGGGAAAACACGCGAGGAACACATGGACAATTTAAGAGAAGTGTTCCGACGGCTGACAGCAGCGAAAGAATTCGGCGTCATTACTTTTTCCAAATCTAGCAAATGATGTAAAAGGCATACATTAACAAATGCAAATTTGTAAATATAGGCATTTTTGTGGCTGTAGATCATTTGTCGAAATACCCATTTATAAAGGCAGTAAAAAAATGACAGCCGAAGCAATTAGTCGCTTTATACCGGTATACCGCAAGCGAATGCTTCCGAGCGGAATTTACGGAATGAAAGAACGTATAATCTACGTAGTGGGTGAAAAAAAGGGAAAATTTAAAATAGTTACACGTGTTAACCAGCAGTTCCTATCCAAGAGTTTATCAAGGGTAATGAAAAAAAGTTTGATTAATAACCATTGAAAAAGAGAAATAAATGTTTTTCTTTAGAATGGGCGATTAATTTGGAATTCATTAATTTTGACTTGATTAATTTGAAATTGATTAATTTGGACTTGATTAATTTGGAATTGATTAATGTGGAATTGATTAATTTGGACTTGATTAATTTGGACTTGATTAACTTAATTAATTTGGAATTATTCTGGACTTAATTTCGAGTTTGGTCGGATCGTTATTGCCGAATCTTAGCTGTACTCAGCAATGTGCTTAAGCACCGTTACAGTAAGATCGGCGTTGCCTCACCCTTTTCCCCGGCGGAGCTGCTGTCATAGGCTGATTGCTAAATTCGCATTGCGCAAGAGAGCCTCTCTTAAAAGCTATCACGGCGAGCACATTTTTCTTCCACTCATACTTAACCACAAAGTTGGTCGATCGACGTTGAGAATGCACCTATAAGAAGGAACGGATAAGAATCGGCAACAGTAGCGACTAACATCATCATCTTTAAACCTCTACGCAACTTTCGGGATTCATTACTGAGGCGGATAGTTTTTTTTACCAACATTATCGGCGTTAATATAAAGTATTGTGGAACCCAAACAATTTCCTTTTTGTGTTCGTTGGAGAACAGTGCAAAATATTCACTTACGTGCAATTCTACCTGCATAAACTGCCGTTATGAGCTGCTTAATCTTGCCGTTATACATAGATAGGAAAAACACATACATAGATAGGAAAAACACATGCGCGTGTGCCGTTCGGCGAGATCGAGAAAATCGATTAAAGTAAATAACACTAAACGTAAAATTAGTTAAATGCCAGATAAAAGAAATTAAGTCAGGTTCTCGCGTAATTAAAAGTAAACTACTATATACCTAATACTGTGTATGGTATATGCTAGGAGTGACTTCCACCCGTGGTCAGGAATAATGCTCTCTTTCATGATTACAACGCCATACACCAACACCGGGAAGTACTTCCAGCGTGGGATGAGGAGCGTTAAAAATAGAACACCGAATATGGATTAGAAAAATGTTTTAAGTCTCTCTTCAAACCTGAGCAATTATTCACTGGGCTCGTAAAATATCAGCCACACTGCTCAGTAAATAAATAGGTTCGCGTTGTGTATTTTTTTTTTTTTGCATGATAGAAGATGAAATACTTAATTATACCAATTATCAATCATATATAAATAGCTTAGAAATTATAATAATTCTTGGCCTTTGTATAGTAACCCGGCATTACACTGGGGAAGTGAACCAATAAATTTTTTTCGTGTTAAGTTTTAGTAATAGTTTTTTTTTTATAAGCCTAAAACTAATGACGGATGTTTGCATATCGATTTAATTGTGAATCAACTCAGAACCGACAGTATATTGACATGCCCGAGTTGAACTGATGATGCATGTCACTACTGCATGACAAGTTGCAGAGAAACATTGCGCTGATCAACCGGCATTTTTGGTTAATTATCAACCGGCATTTTTGGTTAATTATCAAACGGCATTTTTGGTTAATTAGCAAGAGGAATTTTTTTTAAATTTATTGCCAATATTGTTCCTGATTCGGAACCAAATTTATTTACCAATCTATCTGCAAACATGCGTATAAGATATAACACTCGCTTCCGTCTTTTGTCCTTATATCTATAAATTCCTAATTATATGAAGTTATCAAACGTTTATAAAATATGAAAATGATGAATTATATAAGCCTTTCGTGGATTGATTTAGACATGCATTAATTTCATTTATTGTGTGGACGACCTGTAACTCCTGAAGGAGATAGGATAGCTGGCGTAGGACTTCCTAAGGGATTCTGGTTTTTGCCAGCGTCAATTGAGTGACAGTATTAATTCACATCTGCGCGCGTTGCACGCAGTGGCATCTGCTGACGACATTGCAGATGGTTTACTGATTCACGTGATCACATCCAAATTGGATCAAGCCACGCAGGAGAAGTGGGAGGAAACATTTCCACTGAAAGGGCTGCCAAATGGACCGACATGTCTACATTCTTGGAAAGGAGATGCCGCATGATGGAAAATTTAGAATTTGCCATGGTAACGCACACACCTGGCAAGCAGGTGGGAAAATCGTATGTACAAGACCGCAATACACTAATCGTTAACACCACTCAATCTTGTGTTTTATGCGAATCTGCTGATCACCATCTGTTAAAAACTCCCACTATTCGCTATAGAGAAGCTAAAAGGCTGCACCTCTGCCTTAACTGCCTTCGCAAAGGTCATAGTCTACAGCAATGCAAATCTGGTCACTGCAAACATTGCCAACAGAAGCATAGATAGTTTCTATAATTTGCTCGCTTGGCCTTCCTAATCTCCTTGTTATATGAGGTCAGGCTCTCGCGATATAGGTCCCATGTTCCGTCCCTCTTCGCTTTATTGAAAAGGTGACGTGTGGTGAGGCGCAGCCTTTCCAGCCTGTTGTTCCACCACGGGGCGTCTTTTTCTTTAAACTTTTTACCTAACGGGCAGTTCTCTTCAAAAGCATCTATTATGCTTTTGTTGAGGTTATCTACGGCTCACTCTAGTTCCAATAGATTTCTGGGTATATCTGAAATATCACTGGAGTTAAGCTCTAGAGTCGACCTGAATCCTTTCCAGTTCGTTTTCCTGGGGTTGCGACAGGGATCGCTGCTGCTTGTATTTAATTATATTCTGTAAAGGATTATTCTATGATCAGACATAGATTCTTCCTTGGATTCATGCCAGTCCCTAATATGTGGTTGCAGGGACCGACTGATGAGGGTGATGTTTAGCACCTCCTCTCTGACTCTGGTTACAAATGTCGGTGTGGGTCCGACATTGGCCAGTTCTAGGTTATAATTCATATAAAATCTGTGAGGCACTCACCTCTCATGTTAGTGTCACTGCTGCCCCATATGGTGTGCGTACGCATTGGCATCGCATCCGATAATTATCGTCCTCTTCTCTTCGGCAGTACTCCACCAGTTTGACGATTTCCGGTGGTGGACAGGCTCCATCTGCTGCAAAGTATGCCGATGCTACCACTAGGGGGTTGTATTTCCCTTCTCCTTCTTCTGAAAGGATAGTGAGAATTAATCTCTTTCCTCACCATGAAACATGCTCTGGGTGTCGGGTGTCTTTGATCCCATATTACCTTTGAGCTGGCCGTGAACAGGCCTTTGATGCCATTGTTCGCCCATCGCTCCTGTACAAGTGCTAGCCCAAGATGCCGTTTGGTAAACATCCTCGCCAGGACAGCCGAGGCTGCTTTAGCCTGAGTGGATGTTTACCTGGGCCAAGCCCGTTGTGATGACTTTCGTCATCTACTAACGAAGGGGCTCCAGTCTACACGGTGAATGGGGCCGGAGCTGACCACCACCGCTGCCCGTCAACGTGACGTCAGCTCTCTGCGGGCTGTGTTGCCTCAGCTTTCTTTCTCAGGCCTCTTATGGGGATATTCCCGTAACGGAAGGCGACTGATATCCATTTTGACGATCATATTTTTGGATACCTCGTCGATGCCAATTACTAGGAGGGCTCCTTCACCCTCATTCCTCCTGTGTTAACAGTCCACGAGGAGGTCTCCATCCTCTCTCAGGTCCAGAATAGCAACCAAGATTCGGTGGATCGGTCTTTGCTCTCGGGCAATATTGTGTGATGCAGTGGGGTGACGGTATATCGTCCCCACCTTACTTTCTAGGGGCACGCCCTTCCCCGGCTCAGTCCTGGCACTCACTTCCCAGCCATTTGGCTGAGCTTTCGCTGGAGCATTCGATCAGCAGATGGCCAATCCTAAAATGAATGCCCGTGAACGTCACTGTGGTGTCCCACCCTGAGGCGTGACCCGCTACGAGGTCATCGACTATCGCCTCTTCTAGTGCGGACAGATCTTCGTTGCTTAGCATTACCTGGGGGGTATCCACAGGCAACACTGCCACCCTCTTGGCCGCCGCCGCGTAGGTTTGGCGAGGATTCTCGGGAGCTGGAGGTCTGTTTCATGGCCGCTGCAGGTGATGTGCTCGGGCGCATGTCCAGGTCCTCCTGACCCTTACTTTTCGTCATACGCATCTCCGCTGGACCATGCGCAGCGCCCTTATCCATCGAACTCCACCTTTTGGGGGTGTCCGTTGGCGGTGTCAGTGCGCTGCTGGATCGTTTGGGGGCCGGTGCCGTAACTGAGGTATCCTTCGGCTCTTTTGCCTTTTTGAGGGCTTCATCCGGGGCCATTCCCTGCTGGAGGTACCTCAGGTACCATTTGACACGTGAACCGCAGAGATTTTTACGGTTCGGGTCATCCAGCCCACCGGGTTGGCCCCTCGGTGGGAGATACTCACCCTTCTTCTTCGGCCGTTGTGCCGCCTGCCCACCAGCCCTCGGTGCCGGATGTGGTGGTCGGGGTATACCGACCACACCTTCTTGCCTCGGGTCTGGTGCCTGCTGATGTGCACATGCTTCTTGGTGTTGGAGTGGGTCGGTGTGGAGAATGAACTACCACATACGATGACCCCCCACGTCTAGGGCTCGGTCCTCCATTCGTCATGCGACTTCGTTTGCAGGGAGATCCTGCGGAATAGTTATGTTTCTTTTATGCATGTTATGCCCACGATTTGCAGAGAAAGTATTGTCCCCCCGGGCAGAGATCTGCGATACCCGGGTAAGGCTGATTAGAACAGACGGTCGCCATCTGCCTGAGCTCACCGTTAAGAACTGGGCTATTTGATAGTCCGGGCCCAAGTTGACTCTCGGCACGGTCCGATTGACGCTTTAGTCCGGCACGGGAGGCGTGATGTGGGGGATAGGATGGGGGTAGGTATTAGTTATAGGAGTTTGGGGGTTTATCTGAGGCTATGTTTTGAGAGGCGGCAACCCAAGCGCCGTGTCGGTACGATTAATAATAATCGTTCCCGCTGTTTGTCCGGGACTCCTTATTCACGGGCACATTTCCACGCTATTCGCAGCTAACCTCCCCAAAGGGAGGCCGTTCGCTATCCGCAACCTGCGACCCGCCTGGTGGCCTCAGCTCAGCCCCATCCGAACCACCCCACAAGTTCTTCAGCCCAAGGTACACCTTATGTTATGTTATTAATATTTACATGTTGCTAACTTACTATATATTATGTAACAATACAATTTACATAAGATTTATTGTTTAATTGGTTGTTCTTAATTTTCAACACTAATAGCACTAACATCCAAATCAATCATACATTTAAATAGCTTGCTTCTGCTGCCAGTTAATTAACGACAAAAGATAAGTTAAGCTAGTCATTGCAACCAGAATATGAGTTAAGTGTATTTACACTCTACATTACTAGATGTATTCATATTTTTATGTTAACTATAATGGAATAAGTAGATAGAAAGAAAATGAAAAAAATTATATATTCAATTAAATGCATTCAACTGAACAACTAACAACTAACATCCCAGCAGTCTGCAGTCAAACAAAAATGTTGCCCTACAAATGCAACATGTACCCAGACAACATGTTTGCAGGCAGCAGCTAAAGACCTGGCCAAGACAAACATTGCAGCAAAACGAGGCAGCCTGAGTTTCATACGTTCAATAATTCCCAGTAACTTTGGCTGCCAAAATAATCGCTGCCACATTGCCAACACTAAAGAATGTGTTGCCAAAAACTGTAAAACGTGGGCCAATTACTTCAACTGAAGCTGCCAATTAGCAACGAATGCAGTTTACTTTTAGCTGCAATTAATCTACTAACTTAAGTCGACTTGGCGGAACTTAGCAATCACAATCTTTACAATTACCTGTGCTCTTTGATATGTCTGAGAATTAAATGCAAAAAATTGCAATATATATAAAATATATATCTATTTATTGTGCATCAGAGGAGAGAGCTCGACTTGTAAATAATCTTAATACAATAATATGATTCAATAATATTTTTTTATTTCATATTTGGCCAAACTTCGTTGGTTATATGTAGTTTAGTTTAAGTAGGTATGGCTTTAACTGAAATTGACAGATAAAGTAAAGGATTTTCAAATATATATAATATAAATAATTCACTTACAAGCGTCGACATTGCTCCACTGATTTTATATTTCTTTACAATACCAAAAATCGTCCTTTACGTAAATTTTTTCAAAAATGAGCAAAATGTTGGATAAAGTACAAGTATTACTCTGAAGAAACCAGCACCGAGAAAGCCATCAAGATGTCCTCCAGTTGCCTTAAGTGGCAGACGCTTTGCTGGTTCGTCCTCAAGGCGTATGTTATATATAAGAATTTAGCAGTGTACCATGGGGCAATAGTTTTTATCATATTCTCTATGTTCATGCTCTTAACCATTTTTTTGATGCAAAAGTTGAAAGCTGCGACTAAGGTAAGTGATAATGATAAGAAAATAGTTTTTGGTTGTGAGCAGTTCAAAATTTACAGCGCGTAACACAGCTGGAATCAAAGCTCAAAGAAGCGGAAGCGAAAATAGTGCAGGCGGATCTTGAGGCTAATCCAAATCCTAATCCAAGTTGAAATCCAAAAACAAATTCTGTACATACTGACTGCAACAATAATTTGATAATGGAAAATCTGAAATCGACTCGG
The DNA here is from genome assembly GCA_035043275.1 of Drosophila tanythrix. NCBI lineage: Eukaryota > Metazoa > Arthropoda > Insecta > Diptera > Drosophilidae > Drosophila > Drosophila tanythrix. Next base: position 91,877 of record JAWNNC010000016.1, read on the forward strand.
CGAGCCGCTTTCCTGCGCGGATATTGATCTGCAGCAGCCGTATCAACAGGGCGGTCCGATGCCATTGGCGCGCATTAAGACGCTGGTGTCAATGACAACGCCTCGCGATTTTCGTGCTCATGGCTCTAGCACACTGCCGCCATTTGGTGAGTTGGATATGTCCGCCGAGGGATTTGGCTGTCTCTATCTACCATCGCTGGCGCCGCAAGCCATCGCAACAGCTGGCGGCACCATCGATGCGAATAGGATTGGCGGCATCGGTGCCGGTGATCGCATTTTTCCACCGCAAACGGGACTTAGCTATTCGACGTGGTTTTGTGTGGAGAAGTTTTCCGATCCCAAGACAGATCCGCACTGTGTGCGTCTGTTCACGCTGGTGCGCACCATTCACAATCCACGTTAGGAGAATTTGGCCTGCTTGTCCGTATTGCTCTCAGCTACGGATAAGGCTATTGTGATCTCCGCACAAGAGACGCTAGTTACGCCCAGGAATAGTATGTTTTTAGGTGATTATTTATATTTGAACTATCATAATTGTACGTTATTCATATTTGTAGGCATTGGCGATTGGGAACCGGAGGGCTCTGACGATGGCATTGCCCGCATCTGGTGTTCAGATCTGCTGCAGGGGTCAATGGCACAATCTTCTCGTCGTGCCCAATAGTGCGGTGTCAAGAATTCCAGTCTGCGCCTACTTGGATGGTGTGACCATGCATACGCAGAAGCTGCACTACATTGCCAAGCATCCGTGCGCGAGTAGCGCTAATCTCACCTCAGCCACCCAAATCTTAGCTACATTAGCACGCCACCCATCTGGCGTCCTTATTCGCGCTTGTGCTGGAAACATAGTGTCTGCCATCTGCTGGAGGATGTGCTCACCCAGCCGACGCTGCAGACCATCTATCAGCTGGGACAACAAGAGTATTGCCAAGCAGCTCAACATGAACTCCATGAGAATGTCCGCCTATCAAGTGAGTAGCTGCTCGTTTCTATACAGATGCTTTTCTTCTTAGAATGTTAGTTTTATATTTTCGATATAAAATTACAAGTTCATCCATAATGTGATCCATAATACATTTCATGAGATAAGGGATATACCTAAAGTAATTATTACTCTTTCTATATATAATAATAATAATAATGAATTTTTATTTTTATAGAATCCTTCACAACTCGGCTGGCCACTTGGTCGGTGCTGGCCGTTCGCTGGGCGGCGTTGTTGTTGGCTATTTGTGCGTTCGTGTTTTTAGTCCGCCTCAGGGTCCACCTGCACTATTTTCGCTTCCGCTTCTTTGTGCTTTGATTCCAACTGTGTTACGCGCTGTAAATTTTGAACTGCTCACAACTAAAAAACTTTTTCTTATCATTATCACTTTTGTATAAAAAAATGGTTAATAGCATGAACATAGAGAATATGATAAAAAATATTGCCCTGGTACACTGCTAAATTCTTATATATAACATACGCCTTGAGGACGAACCAGCATAGTGTCTACCACTTAAGGAAACTGGGAGACATCTTGATGGCTTCCTCGGTGCTGGTTTCTTCAGAGTAATACCCGTACTTTATCCACATTTGGCTTTTTAAAAAATGTACGTAAAGGACGATTTTTGGTATAAAACAATTGTAAAGACGTATAAATCAGTGGAGCAATGTCGACGCTTGTGAATGAACTATTTATATTATATATTTGAAAATCCTTTACTTTATCTGTTAATTTCAGTTTTAAGCCATACCTACTTAAACTAAACTACATATAACCAACGAAGTTTTGCAAAATATAAAAAATAATATTCGTGAATTATCTTATTGTATTAAGATTATGTACAAGTCGAGCTCTCTCCTCTGATGCACAATAATAGATATAAATTTTACATATATTGCAATTTTTGCATTTAATTCTCAGACATCAAAAGAGCATAGGTGATTGTAGAGATTGTGATGGCTAAGTTTCGCCAAGTCGACTTAAGTTAGTAGATTAATTGCAGCTAAAAGTCAACTGCATTCGTTGCTAATTGGCAGCTACGCCAGGAATTCGCACGTACTCGCGTTGTCAGAGCACAGAGTTTGCCGCACTCACGTCGCTAGGCTCTTGCGAGTTTCGCCGTTGCCACAACTCAAGCGTGGCAAAGATTCACTCTTCTTACCCGACTTCAGAAACTCAATGTCCCGGTTATCCCTTGGTTGGTGGCGGCGATTCCCTCGATGTTCCTTCGGCGTCGAGTCCCCGTTGTTCCCTCGGCGTCGTCTCTGGATTTTTATTCACTGTGTATTGCGTGTGCCTTTCTTCTTACACTTTTCACTTGTTGACCGACTGCGCTTTTACTTGTTGACCGACTGACCCTGTTTTGTGCTGCGACGCCCTTCTTATAGTCCTCCCTCGCAGCCTTTTGTCGCGACTGTATTAAAGATCCGCTGCACTCTCACCAGTTCGAGCGTGGTTGTCGTTCGCACTTTACCAACGATCCCGTGATCATCTCGGCGGCGATTTGGTACGGGCCGCCGTATCTCGGTGCAAGATTGGCTGCGAATCCCTCCGCCGCATTCGATAGGTGGTGTACTTTCACCCACACCCTATCTCCAATCTTGGTGCTCATGGCCTGCGGCGAAGGTTGTAGTGCCTTGCCTGACCCTGAGAGGCCTTCTCCAAGCTTCGCCGAACGATTTCCAAAATATCTTTCTAACTCATTTTCTTTATCGTAGCGTTATCAACACCTTTGGCACTCCGAACCGTGCCAGAATCCTCTCCCGGAAGGCCTTTTGCAGTCGCTGCTGTTGTAGCGCTTCTAGGTGGCACCATTTCGGTCCACTTTGAGAAGCGGCGTCAATGAGACACCAGCAGCATCGTGTTTCCATGGCTGGACCTCGGCAATGGTCCCACGAAGTCCGCACATACCGTGCTCCATGGCTCTTCGGGAATTTGAGTGAGCATGTTTCGACGCGGACAATTGACTTGGCTTATATTGTTGGCTTGTTTCGCATTTTTTAACGTATGCTCTAACATCCCTATATAAGCCAGGCCAATAATAGCGCGCTGCTACTCGGGCTATTGTCTTCCTGCTCCCGTATGACCTGCTGTGGCGGTGTTGTGGTTCTCGATCAGCACCTGTGTCCGATTGCCGGTTGGCACACACAGTTTCCAGCTTGTGACATCCTCCGTTCCAGCTCTGTGGGGGATGTGCCTGTATAATTTTCCAGATTCCAGTCTGTCGCTCTACTTCGATGGTGTGCCGCATACGCAGAAGCTGCACCACATTGCCCAGCATCCCTGCGCGAGTACCGCTAATCTCACCTCAGCCACCCAAATCTTTGGCTACATTAGCACGCCACCCATCTGGCGTCTTTATTCGCGCTTGTGCTGGAAACAGGTATCTGCAATGCCACTGGAGCCAGCGATCATAACGCCAAACGCCTTCGTCAGCAGATTCTAACATAAGCAATTTTACTTTAAACAAAAACCCCTTCAATAAGCCAATCATGAAATAAGACGCAAATGCGAGCTATCTTTATCGATTAAGCCAGTAGCATAAGTGAGTTACATTTGTACACCAAACTGAACAGACGCGTTTTGATGAATAAAGAATTATATTTTTTAAATCAAATACCGTAATCAGACATTCAATTGGCGCTGCCGGTAGGATAATAGTGAAATATTGTGAAACGTCGTAAACCTTTCAGGACAACGTACTAGTGTTCCGCGAAAATTAGCTGTTATCCGCATAGGACCCCGTGATCCTTGTAAATCTTTTTTTTTTAAAGTAAACATAAATACGCGAAACAGACGAAGAAGAATTTTCTTCTTGTGTACAAGAGAACCTTCAAACAAATTACTAATAAAAGATATCAAAAGTGAAAGAAACATATTTATAAAAAAACAAAACAACACACAATACCCAACTAATAAAAAAAAAAAATAAAAAAAAAAATCAACAACAAAAACGATGTCGGAGTCATTAAACCAGGCACTCGGGCAAATCCGCCAAGTACCCACCTTCGTGGTGGAGAAACGGACGAATTGGGAGGCTTCATCGGACGGATTGATTTCATCATGGAACTTTACCCAACCACTGATGCACGCCAAAAACTTATACTGTACAGCGCAATCCAGATGCAACTACAAGCCGACGGTATGAAAACACCACTAGGACACTTACCAGGAGACTGGGCAACACTACGGAGCATATTAATTTCAACTTACAAATCACAAACATCATGTGAAGAACTATTAAGGAGAGCCTACAACACATATTTCGGAGGAAGTATTCGTAAGTTTCTCGAAGAACTCGAGCAGAAATCTTTGAATATTAAATAAGTTAGTAATAGAGAACAATGCCGAAAACAAAACACTGTACACCAAGGCATTAAATAATACTGTAAGAGACGTAATACATAAAAGATTACCAGACAGATTATACATCAATATAAATTAAAAGCAGTAGCTCAAGAACTATGTCTATATGAAGACCGAGTATTAGAAAAACCAAGACCTACAAATAATACACAGTACAATAAATATAATCAAATATTATCCTAAGCCTCAACAAAATTGCAACCAAAATTATAATCAGAATTATGAAATCAACAAAATTACAACCAAAATTATAATCAGAATTATATAAACCAACAAAATTATTATAATACAAATTACAGAAATCAAAATATTCAAAACGAACCAACAGTTAATAGACAATTGTACAATGAATATCAATTAAAATTAAATGAAGGCAGGATGCAAAACCCTATCAATTATCAATCAAATAATAATAATAGACCACCTAACCAACCAATGAAAAGACAAAGACCTAAGCACTAGTGGACAATCAAAAATAGACTGGACTGAAAATTTTCACATCTACCAGCCTTGGGAATGAACACAGAATCCCATTCATAAGAATAGTTATGAATAATCAAAACTTACGATGCTTAATAGATACAGGTTCATCGGTAAATTTAATGAATAAAAATTTCTTTAATTCAAAAACTTCAAAGGAAAATACTACTTGCCAAACAATAAATGGAGAAATAAAATTAAATACGAGCATATCATTAGCTCCTAGCAAACTTTGCCCGACAGATCAAAAGTTTTACATTCTAATTTTCCAAAAATTATGACATCCTCTTAGGCCGAACGTTCCCTAAGGATTGTAAAAGTGAGATCAACTACGAAGACGAATTTGTTAGACTTAATGATTTTGAATTTTTATTTAAATACAATAACGAAACCAAGGAAGAAGAATACAAAGACCCACCACTAACAAAAGACGTACATACAGCATACGCACTAGAAAACGAACTAGTTGAAGGCAATCAATTTAGATTAGAACATCTAAATAAGGAGTAAAAATCGAAGTTAACAAAAAGTTTTGTTTGAATTTAGCGACATTCAGTATAACGAGAGTGACAATTTGACTTTCACTAATACTGAAAAACACGCTATCAATACAAAGGATGAGGATCCTTGTTATGGGAAACCTTATAAATATCCTGAAAGCTATGATGAGGAAGTTAACAGACAAATGAAAGAAATGATGCGTCAACTCATTATACGACCATCAAATTCACCATATTGTTCTCCTATTTGGGTAGTACCCAAGAAAGAAGATGCGTCAGGAGAGAAAAAATACAGAATAGTCGTAGACTATCGAAGCCTTAATGAAAAAACAATCAGCGATAAATTTCCCATACCCGTAATGGATGAAATATTAGACAAGTTAGGAAAATGTCAATATTTCACAACAATGAATTTGGCTAAAGGATTCCATCAAATCAGATGGACGAAAAATCGATAGCAAAAACAGCATTCTCGACCAAAGAAGGACATTTCGAATACACACGAATGCCATTTTGATTAAAAAACGCACCAGCAACCTTTCAACGTTGCATGAACAATCTCTTAGGAGATATAATTTACAAAAATTGTCTAGTTTACATGGATGACATAATAGTGTATTCCTCTTCATTGGAAGAACACATATTAGCATTGAAAAAAGTTTTAGAAAGCTCAGAGAAGCAAATCTAAAACTACAATTAGCTAAGTGCGAATTCATGAAAAAAGAAACTGAATTTTTGGGACACATAATAACAACGGAAGGTATAAAACCTAATCCAATTAAAATAAAAGCTGTTAAAGAATTTCCAATCCCTAAGACGCCAAAAGAAATAAAAAGATTTTTAGGATTATGTGGATTTTACAGGAAATTCATACCAAACTTCGCAAAAGTCGTGAAGCCAATGACTATAAAGCTCAAGAAAGGAGCTAAAATCAACGAAAAAGAACAAATATACATTGAAGCCTTTGATAAATTAAAGCTACTCATAACATAAAGGAACCAAAAATGAAACTACAAAGGTGGAAGATAAGATTAAATGAATTCGACTATGAAATCAAATACATACCAGGCAAGAAAACTACGTAGCGGATGCCTTTCAAGAATTAAAACCAAAGAAAATACCACAGAAGAAAATCTCATGGTGAATGCTCAAGATAGCATAGCAGCAACAATACATAGCGCAACAGAAGATAACCAAAATTGTATCCAAATCACAGAAAGACCATTGAATTATTATAATCATCAAATAGAATTTATAAAAGGAAATACTGAAGAAATAAAGAAAATTAACTATTTTCACAAAATTAAGATTATAATAAATTACACAGAAATGACAACGGAAAAAGCAAAAGAGATCATAAAAGAATATCTTAGTGCAAAAAACACCGTTATATACTTCCCACATGAAGGTGATTATGCAAAATTCCAAAAAGTTTACTTAGAAATAATACAAAGAGATTGCCCGATAAAAACGCATGAGGACCACAAATAAGTTAAAAGATATCCAAACTTATTCAGAACTAAAACAAATCATATTAAACGACCATACAAACCTTTTACACCCAGGAATAGAAAAGACCATAGTAATGTTTAAAGAAAAATATTATTTCCCAGATTACCAAAAACTAATACAAAACATAATTAACGAATGCGTAATTTGTAATATATCAAAAGTGGAACACAGGGATACAAAATTTAATTATGAAATAACACCTGAGGTCTTCAACCCTAGAGCAACATACGTTATAGATTTTTATATGGTCAACACTAAACAATTTTTATCATGCATAGACGTATATTCAAAATACGCTATATTAATTGAAATACATGGTAAAGATTGGTTAGAAGCAAAACGAGCATTATTAAAAATATTCAACGAAATAAGAAGACCATTTGAAATAAAAGCAGACAAAGACTCAGCATTCATGTGTGCTGTAACGGACCGTTTTGCTCTGCCGGGCTAAACTCAGTCGAGCTGTGGGTCCGTGCAACGAATTTGTATTTTGTTGCGTTTGCGATAATTAGAACACGTATTGTATATATGTTTTGCACAATGGTTTTCTTTATTTTTATTCTTCGCTCGAACAGATTTGTGTTTGTACCGCGGGGTGACGACGGTCCACTGAAGCCCCTGGTCAGCTTTGAAGCGTGCACCTGTTCGCGAGAGTTTCGCTTCAGACACTTCACGCACCAGCTAGGTAAATTAGTGGCTCGCCTGCCCGACAGCGACACCGTACGGCACTCTGGTTATTCACCAGGAGACGCTCGTACCCGCGCCGTCTAACCACAGGTTTCGCACATTTTTTACCCAGGCACGGCTTTGCCTGTCGCTACGCTCAAGCGCGGCAAGGATTGCACTTCTCACCCGATTTCAGGACTCCAATGTCATGTGTCCTTCGGCAGGTTGATGATCCTTGGCGCGATCACGTGCTCGTCTCGGTGGCGTGATCTTTGGTAATTTTCCACTACCTTTTCGCTGGCGCCAGCCCATGTCTGCCGTTAGTGCGAGTATGGATGGCGATATTGCACTCGCCAAACTCCTCACACTATAACGGCACATGTCCTAACGGACATGTGTGTCAGACACGCTTATATGGCTGACAACCTGCGCATGAAAGAGAGAGGGCGAAAGAGAGCGAATTCGCCGCAAATGCAATCAGGGTCGGATTTCGGTCTGATATGCAGTTACTGTGAGGGGCGCATACAGCATAAATGTATATTTACATACATTTAATTGCCAATGCTATATGGCTCCTCACACTCCCCTTTCTTCGGTAGTGGAAGACTTCCACCTTCCAGCCGCGACTGTTCTGCTGGATACCGCCATCCCCGTTGTGCCGTAGGGACCGTCTCCATCGTCGTTCGGCGCTACTCCGCGTCGTCTCCCTCGTCGTCCCTTCTGCTCCCGCGTCGACTGCGTCGATTGAGTCCGCACGCGGTCGCGGCCCCGCGAATCGTGCGGCGGACTCGTTCAGCTCGGGGTCGACGGCAGCTCGGGGAAATGTTCCCGGATCCCCTCTGGGTTGATCCCCTCGAGGTCGCTCGGGTAGCGGCTTCGTAGCGGCTTAGCCACCGCGATCGAAGGTTTTGGGGGCCCCAGTGCCTCTCTGTCGCCCACGACGTCCATTTCCTTGTCCTGTTGACCTGGAGTCGGCAACCGTATTGGCACGCGGACTACACCCACCAACCGTCTCACGCGCATCACGAGCACTACGCGAACCACGCGGCCGCGTGGTCGCTGTGAACGCCGTCCAGCGGCCCTTCGCACGGTCATTCCGGCTCCGCCTCGGTGCAGAGCTCCAGCGTCGCTGGGTTGCATCCGAGGGTTTGAGCCTGACCGGCCGGGACCGCTGGAGGCCGCTAGCCGCTGTGAGGTGTTGGATTTTGTGCGTCCATTCTGGTCACCCTCGATTGCCGACTGTGAAGTTGTGCATATCTGCGGCGCACCCTTTTGTGTGGGTGTGTGCGCTCGCGTCCCTTATCCCTTGGGTTGGCGTTCTATTGGACGATGCACGTCTCGACACTAGTGTGCGTGACTAACCAACGGTATCCTGGGCAGTTGTTGCTGGATTTTCTCTGTGCACGCCTCTACACTAGTGTCATAAAACGCTCTTGCTCAACGCCGAGCAAAACGTTTCTGGCAGTCGTCGCACTTGTGCTCTCCATAGTGCAAGCATTGTTGTTGCCTATTTCCGCCAAAGCGGTGAGCGAAACGTTTTCGACGATCGCTGTGTTTGCGCTCTTCATAGTGCACGCATTGTTGTTGCCTATTTCCGCCAAAGCGGCGAGCGAAACGTTTTCGGCGTGTGCTGCGCTTGCTCTCTCAATATTGCGAGCAGAACGTTTTCGGCGGTCCTTGCACTTTTGTTCTCTTCTTAGTGCAAGCGTTTTTGTTGTCGCTTTTTGTACGAGCGGCGAGCTAACTGTCTTGAGCAGCTGCTGCGCTTACGCTCTTGATAGTGCGAGCAAAACGTCTTTTCTTTTTTGGTTGTCACTTTCTGTAACCGCGGCGAGCTAGTTGTTCTCTTGTCAGCGGTAAGCATAACGCTTTCGGCGGTCACTGCCCTTGATTCCCTTAGTGAACTCTGGAGTGGGTCATGGCCATCCTCTCTCTCAGCTGTTGTTCACTTTTACCGCAATCGGCGTGTGCTCTCTGCACATTCGCTGCGTTCAGGGCTTTTGATGATTTAATATTTATGTATTTTTTTTGTTATTCTTATTATTGTATGGTGCATTTTGGTTTTAGTTATGTTTATATATATTTATAAATATATATATATTTATTTATTGTTATCTTTTCGGTGTATAAGTGTGAGTCCAATTTTAGTTTCTTTTTGGAGTCGCACTATATCTCCCCCTTTTAATTTTGGCTTCAAGTCGCTCACGTGTGCCGTCCTTAGCTCTCAGTTTGAGATCACCGGTGATTTGAAATCTATTATTTGGTACGGGCCGCCGTATCTCGGTGCAAGCTTGGCTGCGAATCCCTCCGCCACATTCGATAGATGGTGTAATTTCACCCACACTCTATCTCCGACTTTCGGGCTCCATTGCCTGCGACGAAGGTTGTAGTGCCATGTCTGATCTTGAGATGCCTTTTCTAAGCTTCGCCGAACAATTTCGAAAATGTCTTTTAGTTTATTTTCATTTTCGTTCGGCGTTTGGCTTACTTGACCCGTACCGATTGCCACTTCGTCAAACAAAGTTTTCGGCAGTCTCGGCTCCCGGCCTTGTGTGATGAAGGCAGCGCTGTATCCGGTCGTGCTCGAGACGCTGGTGTTGACTGCTAGTGTCAGCTCTGAGGAGCGCCTCATCCCAGCGTCTTTGATTGTCTTTGGCGAATTGCGCAATCATTGTCTTTACCGTCCGATTGGCTCGCTCCGTTGGGTTTTCTTGGGTGTGTACGGCGCGGTGAATTGGTGTTTCATTCCCATCTCGCCCAGGAAGTTTTTAAACGCCTTGCTGGTGAACTGTGTGCCGTTGTCCGTTATCAACACCTTTGGCACTCCGAACCGTGCCAGAATCCTCTCCCGGAAGGCCTTTTGCAGCGATGCCGTTGTAGCGCTTCTAAGTGGCACCATTTCGGTCCACTTCGAGAAGCGGTCTACAAATACCAGCGGCATCGTGTTTCCATGGCTGGACCTCGGCAATGGTCCCACGAAGTCCGCACATACCGTGCTCCACGGCTCTTCGGGAATTTGGGTGAGCATGTGTCCGGCCGCGGCCAATTGACTTGGCTTATATTGTTGGCATGTTTCGCATTTTTGAACATATGCTCTCACGTCTCTATATAATCCAGGCCAATAGTAGCGCGCTGCTACTCGGGATATTGTCTTCCTGCTCCCCGTATGGCCTGCGGTAGCGGTGTTGTGGTTCTCGTTCAGCACCTGTGTCCGCTTCCCGGTTGGCACACACAGTTTCCAGCTTGTGACATCCTCCGTTCCAGCTCGATGAGGGATGTGCCTGTATAAGTTTCCAGATTCCTCCATATAATCTGGAAACTTTCTGGGATTCTTGTCTATGGTGGCTCGCATCTTTTGGATCCAGGGGCAGTCTTTGCTTGCTTGGTCCATCGCGTTTTCCACCGTTGAGATTCGGCGGCATGTATCCTTCAGGGGCTGTCGCGATAGGGCATCTGCAACAATATTCAGGTTTCCCTTCCTGTATTTGTTATCGAAATCAAATTGTTGCAGCTCCAGTGCCCATCTCGCAATCCTGCCTGAGGGGCTTTCGATGGAGTTCAGCCACTTTAGTGCCATATGATCCGTGATGACGGTGAAGTGGTATCCCTCCAAGTAAGGTCGCAACTTTCTTATGCCCCAGATTAGTGCAAGGCATTCCTTCTCGGTCGCAGAGTAGTTGCGCTCCGCACCATTTAAGGATCTGCTTGCATACGATATGACCCGTTCGCCCTCCACTGAGTTTTGGGTCAATATCGCCCCCAAGCCATAATTGCTAGCATCCGTTTGCAAGCAAAATGGCCTGGAGAAATCTGGGCATGCCAACACCGGTGATTGTGTCAGCTTTGCTTTCACCTTTTCGAAAGCTTCCTGTCGCTCTCTGGTCCATTCCCATTTGATTCCCTTCTTAGCTGGTCCAGGATGTGGTGCACTCTTGGAAGGGTGTATGCGTCTTTTACGGACTTGGCGTTCAGTTGCTAAAGTCCACGCAGAGCGCCATTTCCCTGTTTTCTTTCGTACCATCACTATTGGTGCGCTGAGCGAGCTTTTTGATGGCTCGATGCATCCTTTGCTAGCAGTTCATCCACTTGTTTGTTGATCTCTGCTTGCATCTTGGGGTTCTTAGGGAAGTATCGCTGTTTGATTGGTCGGTCGTCACCATGACAATGCGATGCTCAGTAATGGGCGATGTTCCCTATGACCTCAAATGCCGCCAATTCTCGTCGTAAGAATGCATCGATTTCTGCGTCCGGATGTATTAATGGTATGACTGTCTTTGCCACGGACAATCTCTCCTCCTGGTGTTCTTGCTTTCCGTTCCCAGTTACTTATGGTCAGTCCGGCGCATTCCAAAACCGTTCCCATGGCCGACAGAAAATCCCATCCGAGAACCAAATCGTCTATGATTCCGGGAGTATAAGTAGAGCAATATCCATGTTGCTCCGTCCGAGCCGGATATTCACCTCTACTTGTTCCTGGACACTGCTATTTCGGCCATCTGCCATGCGGACTCGCCGTGCAGTTGCGCATCGTCGGCCTACGTCGAACAGTCCACGAGCTAGCTTCTCGCTAACGAAACTACTCGCTAACGAAACTAGCTCCTGTACTCGATCGTAGCCTTGTATTGACAGTTGCCGATCTCCACGACCGCTGTCAACTGCGCTCCCTCGTCCTGCAGGCTGCCGATTAGCGTCTTGGGGCTGTCCTGTTCGGCTCCAACTCGCCCCTCGGTGGCGGACGCCGGTGTTGTTCCCGACCGACAACACATTGACGTACGAACTCCAGTCACACATCCAACAATAATCCATCATGGGATTTGTGCACTCTGTCGCACGGTGTCCCTCCCGGCCGCAAAATCTGCAGGCCATATCTGGGTTGTTAATGTGTGTTTGTGTGTTATCGCGTCTTGCCCTCGGGGCTGGTCTCGTCTCGTCCTCGGGGCTGGTCTCGGTCTCGAGTCTGCTTCAGCCCTCTCGTTTGTACTGTGGTGTACGTTCCTTCACTGTCTGCCATCAGCTCTTGGCCTGTTTTGCCTTGGTGCTGGCTCTGTGTGGTGGTATTGACGCATCAGTGGTGGTTACGCGTGTCGGTGTGATGGCTCCATACGTCTCTGTTGAGGCTCCATGTGCATTCGCTGTGGAGTGCTGTAACTGGGCTCCTCTATGCGGCTGTGCTGTCGCAACTTCTCCCTGTCGACCTCGAGTTCCTCAAATGCGGCTGCCAAGTGCATCAATTCCGCCAAGTTCTGGAACTGACCTGGCCTTGCGTATGCTCGCAGGTCTGGGAGGCTGTTGTTATATATTTTGTGCAGTTGTTTTCCCGCCGTATACTGCAGTGGCGCATCTAGCGTCTGCATCTCCACCATGTATGTTTTAAATGGCTCGTTTATAGCCTGACGTCTGTGGGTAACTTCGTCCCTCAAGTTCTCAAAGTAGTCCCTCGGCAAGAAATATTTTTGAAAACCCTGGACGAATGTTACCCATGTCGTCCAGTGCTGATTGTTGGCTACATACCATTTCAGAGCCATTCCCTGTAGTAGTTCAGGCATGGCTCTGGGAACCAGATTCAAGTTGAGTCCGTATGTATCCGCAGACCACCTCGACTTGTTCCAAGAATTCTAAAGGCTCCGTGGTGCCGTCGAAGCGAAAGTTCCACTCACGAACTTGTTTCGCTACCCTCAGGTATTCTTGAGACATAGTCGTCGCCGTGTGGTCGCTTATGGACACTCTCCTTGATGGCTGTGGTGCGGGTGTTCCCCATACTGTGTGGCTGGAGTCTCGGCGCGCGCCGCGCTAATTGCTGGTATACTCAATTGTACGAAGTCAATGTTCGTTGCTCCTCTTGCGTCCGGAACTTGACCGATTTCTTTGGCCGGTGAATATTTGCCATGAATCGCTGCCAATTCCGCAATCCGCGTGCTGTATGGGAGTCTGGATTCGTGAGAGTCTACCCACTCTCCGAATTGTCGACGCATAACGTCCAGTGTGCCACTCAGCTCCACTTGGAATTCTTCTCCATACTTCAGCACTTCATCCTTTTTCAGGTTGTAAACCCACGCGTTAACCATTTTTTGTGTCAATATATGTAATGTGTGTTTATCAATTATCGCAACCACCAAAGTTGGGCGCCAGTTGTAACGGACCGTTTTGCTCTGCCGGGCTAAGTCAGTCGAGCAGTGGTCCGTGCAACGAATTTGTATTTTGTGCGTTTGCGATAATTAGAACACGTATTGTATATATGTTTTGCACAATGGTTTTCTTTATTTTATTCTTGCTCGAACAGATTTGTGTTTGTATCGCGGGGGAGTGACGACGGTACACTGAAGCCCCTAGTCAGCTTTGAAGCGTGCACCTGTTCGCGAGAGTTTCGCTTCAGACACTTAACGCACCAGTTAGGTAAATTAGTGGCTCGCCTGCCCGACAGCGACACCGTACGGCACTCGGTTATTCACCACGCTCGTACCCGCGCCGTCTAGCCACAGGTTTCGCACACTTGTTTTTACCTTGGCACGGGTTTGCCTGTCGCTACGCTCAAGCGTGGCAAGGATTGCACTTCTCACCCGATTTCAGGACTCCAATGTCCTGTGTCCTTCGGCAGGTTGATGATCCTTGGCGCGGTGCTGATCCTTCGATGCGCTTGTCGATTTCGCACTTCTGTGTCCGCTTGAGTAGGTTTCTGCTTATTTTCACTTTAGTTTTTCACTGACTGTCTTCTAGTTTCGGCAGAGTTTTTGATTTTCGACTCAGAGCTCGTTGTGTGCTGCGACGCCCTTTTTTATAGGCCTGCGTCGCAGCCTTTTGTCGCGACTGTACCAAAGATCACGTGCTCGTCTGGTGGCGTGATCTTTGGTAATTTTCCACTACCTTTTCGCTGGCGCCAGCCCATGTCTGCCGTTAGTGCAGTATGGATGGCGATATTGCACTCGCCAAACTCCTCACACTATAACGGCACATGTCCTAACGGACATGTATGTCGAACACGCTTATATGGCTGACAACCTGCGCATGTACAGAGAGAGGGCGAAAGAGAGCGAATTCGCCGCAACTGCAATCAGGGTCGGATTTCGATCTGATGTGCAGTTACTGTGAGGGCGCATATAGCATAAATGTATATTTACATACATTTAATTGCCAATGCTATATGGCTCCTCACAGTGCACAAAAATTTAGTTACATTCAGAAAATGTTAAAATTCAAATCACAACAAGCAAGAATAACATATCAGACGTAGAAAGGTTTCACAAAACAGTTATCGAAAAATTAAGAATAATTAATTCAGACACAAATGAAGAAAATAAATTAACAAAATTCGAAATAATCCTTTACACTTATAATCATAAAACAGTACATAGCACTACTGGTAGAACACCAGCAGATATCTTTATTTATGCCGGATCACCAGCATACGATACCCAGTTGAATAAAATTAAAAAGATCAATAAGTTAAATGAAACAAGAAAAACTTACGAAGTAGATACAAACTATAGAGAAATGCCACTTATCAAATCAAAAACTACAAATCCATTCAGAAAAACAGGCATAATAAAACAGTTAGATAACAAACACTTTGAAGAAACGAATAGAGGTAGGAAAATAATACATTACAAAACCAAGTTCAAAAAGAAAAAGAAAATAAATATAAACAAATATAACAATAATTTCAGGTCAACTACGGAAGATCCATCTACCAATCCACCCGATAATGATGTTAATACTAATGATAACAATAACTCTGGGTAATACCCAAAATCTAGAAATTAACCCAGTAAAAGCACAAAACGGTTACGTTTTATTTAAAACAGGCTCATTGAGCATACCTTCAGATTTTGAATACCATATCTAGTAGAAAAACTGCATAGAGAAATGAATGGAATAAGAATAATCAAAAGACAGAAACGAGGACTCCTAAATATAGTAGGAAAAGGCAACAAATATCTATTTAGCACATTAACGGAAGACGACAAAACAGAGCTCGCTGAAAAAATACACGATTTAGAGGCCAATAGCATACAGGTAAACGAACTAAACAAAGTCATAGCAGCAGTCAACCATGGGATAGAAATAATGGACGGCTTTACAGAAACTTCACAACAGAACATAAAATTAAGTTTATTAATATTCAACTTACAACAATTCACCGAATACATCGAAGATATTGAGATGGGAATGCAACTGACCAGATTGGGAATTTTTAACCAAAATTACTAAAAGATACATTTATTAAATGTTGATTCAGAAAATTGTTAAATATAAAAACATCAACTTGGATAAAACCTGAAACAAATGAAATTCTAATAATATCACATATACCAAAAACTTTGTCACTAGAAACTTTATATTCAATAATACCATATCCAGACGAAGAAAATAATATTTTAACCGAAACTATCAGAGATAAATACTATTTACACAAGAATAAAACTTATTCAGCAACAGAAAAGAAACAAATAACAAACAAATGTATAAATGGTATTTTGAAACAAACAAAAGTTGAATGTAAATTCACAAAAACTAGAAAAAATTTTGAAATAAACTTCATAGAACCAAATGTAATATTAATCACTGGAATTTACCTAAAATCACACTTAACCAAAATTGTATATCACTAAAAATAGAAATTTTAGGAAATAAGATTATCAAAGCAACCAACTGCACTGTACAATTAGAAGATATCCAGATAACAAATGTAATATCTGATTTTACACAATCCATTTATATAAATAATAATATAACTAAAACAGAGCCACTAGCATTCATACAAACTAAAGAACTCATAAGAGTACATACAAGAACTAACAATACCCTGTTAATCATAAGCTTAACATTAGTGACAATATTGTCAATAGTAATAATAAGCTATTCTTTATTCAAATGCAAAAATGTACCAAAACGAATAATAATCAAATATAAAAATGATGCAGCAACGCAACCAACCATCGAAAATAAAGACGAAGCAACCGAGAAGAACAACGACTTAGGAACGCACCCTATACTTAACGCTTGAGGACAAGCCAATTTCTAGGGGATGGGGAAGTGACATATCCAGATCACGCAGATCTCTCATGTCCACACTCACTCCAACAATGCCAACGCCATGCAATCAACGCCAACGCCACATAAACATAGACATAAACAGTAGCATCATAACGCCACGCGATCCCTTTTGCAAC
The DNA here is from genome assembly GCA_035043275.1 of Drosophila tanythrix. NCBI lineage: Eukaryota > Metazoa > Arthropoda > Insecta > Diptera > Drosophilidae > Drosophila > Drosophila tanythrix. The sequence continues at coordinate 108,554 of JAWNNC010000016.1, forward strand.
ATCAGCAAATTTCGTCAATAACAAACCCAACTGAAGCCAGCGATCATAACGCCAAACGCCTTCACCAGAATATTCTAACAATAACAAACCCCACTGGAGCCAGCGATCATAACGCCAAACGCCTTCGTCTGCAGATTCTAACATAAGCAATTTTACTTTAAACAAAAACCCTTCAATAAGCCAATCATGAAATAAGACGCAAATGCGAGCTTTCTTTATCGATTAAGCCAGTAGCATAAGTGAGTTATATTTTGTACACCAAACTGAACAGACGCGTTTTGATGAATAAAGAATTATATTTTTTTAAATCAAATACCGTAATCAGACATTCAATTATATATATTTTACATATATTGCCATTTTTTGCATTTAATTCTCAGACATATCAAAGAGCATAGGTAATTGTAGAGATTGTGATTGCTAAGTTCCGCCAAGTCGACTTAAGTTAGTAGATTAATTGCAGCTAAAAGTCAACTGCATTCGTTGCTAATTAGCAGCTTCAGTTGAAGTAATTGTCCCACGTTTTACATTTTTTGGCAACTCATTCTTTAGCGTTGGCAATGTGGCAGCGATTATTTTGGCAGCCAAAGTTACTGGGAATTATTGAACGCATGAAACTCAGGCTGCCTCGTTTTGCTACAATGTTTGTCTGGCCAGGTCTTTAGCTGCTGCCTGCAAACATGTTGTCTGCGTACATGTTGCATGTGTAGGGCAACATTTTTGTTTGACTGCAGACTGCTGGGATGTTAGTTGTTCAGTTGAATGCATTTAATTGAATATATAATTTTTTTATTTTCTTTCTATCTACTTATTCCATTATAGTTATTATGAATACATCTAGTAATATTAAGCGTGTAAATACTGTAACGAACCTTTTCTGCTTCTTTCGGCTGGGCTTAACCTCAGCCGAGCTGTGGGTCCGTGCAACAAATTTGTATTTGTGCGAAGCGGACAAGTTGTAAGAAGTAAGTTGTGTCGCTGAGGCTGTTATGGCTGTTATAATATGTTGACGCGGCATTTGCAATCCGTTAGGTCATTCGCAATTTCCAGTCCGTTTGGGCATTCTGGCGCCTAGGCAGAAATATTCTTTAGTTGTGTCGCGGCATTTGCAATCCGTTAGGTTATTTGGAATCTGACGCGCCATTTGCAGTCCGTTAGGGTATTTGGGTGATTAGGCAGAAATATTCTTAACTCCTCCCCCTTTAAACGCTGACGTCCTCGGACGAGAAGAAGAATCTTGTTCAATGGTATGCTGTTGCTGATGCTGCTGTTGTTGCTGCTGCTGCTGTTTTTGATAGTGCAGCGATTGTTGTTGTTGCAACTGTTGTTGCTGCTGCCTATGATTATTGCTATGTTACTGTGGTTGTTGTTGTTGCAATTGCTGCTGCTGCTGCAGTTGTGGTTGTTGTTGGTGGTGTTGTTGTTGATGGTGTTGGTGTTGATATGTGGGCGTTATGGCCGCCGTGTTGTATTGCTGGTGTTGTATGGTTAGCGGTGGCAGAGTTTGTTGCTAGGGCACATAGTGTTGTTGTTGTTGCTGGTACTGTTGTTGTTGTTTTTGAGGACGCGTATTATCGGTGCTTAGATATATTAACCTAGTTTTTGTTTGTGTTTCGCAATTTTCTTGAATTCCAAAAAAATTTTTTGGTTTACATTTGATTATTAACTTATCTATTTGGTTGTCTTTTTTATAGGTACTAGTGCACATTTTGTTTGATGGAGTGTTAATGATATCCAATATTTTTTGCCATTTGTGTTGTTTTTGAAAATGTGAAATATAATATTGAGTGTACGAAAATTCTTTTAAATATTAATTCTTGCAGTTGTTTGTTGTGGTTTTTTTTTTCATTTTTATTTATACATTTTTGCAATTTTTTTTATTTTTTGTTTTATTTTTATTTTATTTATTTTTAAGTGTAAGTAGTGCATGTTGGTAAAAAATATTTTTAAATTATTTTTGTGAATTATCCTGCCACCTCGTGTTTTTATTGTGCTATTTCTATTTTCTTCTACGATTTCTTTTTTATATTTCGGAGTTAGTTTTGAATTTCTATTTGTTCGCTTTCGTTAGTGATATCTTGAACTTGTTTTTGAGTGTACCTGGCTTTGTAATTCTTGAAATGGGAAGGGTAAATGTTTTGGATTTTTGCCATAATATTTTCTGTAGTGAATAATCCATTGACAATTTTTGGGTTTATCCGCTTTTTATAGGATATTTACTAAGTCGTCTTCTGAGTAATGTGGTTTTGTGACTATGTGTCTATGGTAAGTAGGAAAAGGTGATTTGAATTCGTATGTTTCTTTAAAGACGTTAATGGGGACTTCCATCACTAATATAAGGTTGTGTGACGAACTGTCGTCACTCTGTACTGTTGATGTTGATGTGGTATTTATCTCAGTTTTTGGGGGATTTCTGGATAAAGCGTCTGCAACAACGTTCGAAGTTCCTGGTTTATATCTTAATTCGTGGTTATATTCTTCAAGGTAACTTTTCCACCTTTTGAGTTTTCCATTATGGTTTTTGTTGCTCAGAGCGAAAGTTAGGGATTGATGGTCTGTAAAAATTATTACTTTTAAGGTACCGTAGAGGTACATACGTAGGTTCTGGAGAGCCCAGACAATGGCTAGCATTTCCTTTTCGTTAGTTGCGTAATTTTCCTCTGTTTTTGAGAGTGTACGTGATGTAACGGATCGTTTTGCTCTGCCGGGCTAAACTCAGTCGAGCTGTGGGTCCGTGCAACAAATTTGTTATTTGGTTGCGTTTCGTTTTATATTATATTGCACAATGGTTTCTTTATTGTAACTCTTCGCTTGTACAGATGTATGTGTGTACCGCGGGATGACGACGGTCCACTGAAGCCCTTGTTCAGCTTTGAAGCGTGCACCTGTTCGCGAGAGTTTTGCTCCAGACGCCTTGCGCACAGCTAGGGATATTAGTGGTTCTGCCTGCCCGACAGCGACACTGTACGGCACTCTGGTTATTCACCAGGATTCGGTCGTACACGCGCTGTCTAATCACAGGTTTTCACGCACTTATTCTCACCTAGGCACGGATTTGCCTGTCGCTACGCTCAAGCGTGGCAAGGATTACACTTCTCACCCGATTTCAGGACTCCAATGTCCTGTGTGTCTTTCGGCGTGGTGGTGTTCCTTGGCGCGGTGCTGATCCTTCGGCGCGGTGCTTCTGTGTCGTCCTGTTTGATTTAGCCCTTCTGTGTATGGTTGGGCAGAGTATCTGCTTATTTTCACTTTAATTCTGACGGACTTCTGATTCATGATTTATTCACTTTTAGTTTTTGACTGACAGTTGAGTCTCACTTTTAATTTTACCGACTGACAGCCCGTTGAGTGCTGCGACGCCCTTTTTATAGGCCTGCGTCGCAGCCTTTTGTCGCGACTGTACCAAAGATCACGTGATCGCCTTGGTGGCGTGATCTTTGGTAATTTTCCACTACCTTTTCGCTGGCGCCAGCCCATGTCTGCCGTTAGTGTGAGTATGGATGGCGATATTACACTCGCCAAACTCCTCACACTATAACGGCACATGTCCTAACGGACATGTGTGTCAGACACGCTTATATGGCTGACAACCTGCGCACGAAAGAGAGAGGGCGAAAGAGAGCGAATTCGCCGCAACTGCAGTCAGGGTCGGATTTCGTCCTGATATGTAGTTACTGTGAGGGGCGCATATAGCATAAATGTATATTTACATACATTTAATTGCCAACGCTATATGGCTCCTCACACTCCCCCTTTCTTCGGTAGTGGAAGACTTCCACTTTCCAGCCGCGACTGTTCTGCTGGATACCGCCATCCCCGTTGTGCCCTTCCTCGTCGATTTGAGTCGTCATAGGGCGCGTAGGGACCGTCTCCCTCGTCGTCCACTTCTGCTCCCGCGTCGTCTGCGTCGATTGAGTCCGCACGCGGTCGCGGCCCCGCGAATCGTGCGGCGGACTCGTCCAGCTCGGGGTCGACGGCAGCTCGGGGAAATGTTCCCTGATCCCCTCTGGATTGATCCCCTCGAGGTCGCATCGAGGTACGCGGACTTCGCGTCTTTGCGTGGCGCTCCGAGTGCCTCTATGTCGCCCTCGACGTCCATTTCCTCTTCCGGTGCAGAGTTCCAGCGCCGTTGGGCATTGCACGAGGATTTGGGCGCTGACTGGCAGTGACCACTGGAGGCTGCTTGACCGCCGTGAGGTGTTGGATTTTGTGCGTCCATTCTGGTCACCTTCGATTGCCGACTGTGAAGTTGTGCATAATTGCGGCGCATTATATACCCTTTTGTGTGGGTGTGTGCGCTCGCGTCCCTTATCCCTTGGGTTGGCGTTCTATTGGCCGATGCACGTCTCGACACTAGTGTGCGTGACTAACCAACGATATCCTGTGCAGTTGTTGCTGGATTTTCTCTGTGCACGCCTCTACACTAGTGTCATAATGCTGTTGGCGGGCGTTGCGTTTGCGCTCTTCATAGTGCAAGCATTGTTGTTGCATATTTCCGCCAAAGCGGCGAGCGAAACGTTTTCGGCGTGTGCTGCGCTTGCTCTCAATATTGCGAGCAAAACGTTTTCGGTCGTTGCACTTTTGTTCCCTTCTTAGTGCAAGCGTTTTTGTTGTCGCTTTTTGTAAAGCGGCGAGCTAACTGTCTTGAGCAGCTGCTGCGCTTACGCTCTTGATAGTGCGAGCAAACGTTTTTGGTTGTCTAGTTCCTGTAATCGCGGCGAGCTAACTGTTTTCTTGTCAGCGGTTAGCATAACGCTTTCGGCGGTCACTGCCCTTGATTCCCTTAGTGAACTCTGGAGTGGGTCATGGCCATCCTCTCTCAGCTGTTGTTCACTTTTACCGCAATCGGCGTGTGCTCTCTGCACATTCGCTGCGTTCAGGGCTTTTGGTTATTTAATATTTATGTATTTTTTTGTTATTCTTATTATTGCATGGTGCATGTTTTGTTATTATGTTATATATATATAATATATATATATATGTATTTATTGTTATCTTTTCGGTGTATAAGTGTGAGTCCAATTTTAGTTTTTGGAGTCACTCTTATCTTCCCCCCTTTTTAATTTTGGGGATCTGGGAACTCACCCGTCGCCTTGCTGTGTGGCTTCAAGTCGCTCACGTGTGCCGTCCGTATACGCTTGTCTGCCGAGCTCCTCAGCTTGCAGATCACCGGTGACTTGAAATCTATTATTTGGTACGGGCCGCCGTATCTCGGTGCGAGCTTGGCTGCGAATCCCTCCGCCGCATTCGATAGATGGTGTAATTTCACCCACACTCTATCTCCGATTTTGGGGCTCCATTGCCTGCGACGAAGGTTGTAGTGCCTTGCCTGATCTTGAGAGGCCTTTTCTAAGCTTCGCCGAACAATTTCGAAAATGTCTTTTAGCTTATTTTCATTTTCGTTCGGCGTTTGGCTTACTTGACCCGTACCGATTGCCACTTCATCAAACAAAGTTTTCGGCAGCCTCGGCTCCCGGCCCTGTGTGATGAAGGCCGCGCTGTATCCTGTCGTGCTTGAGACGCTCGTGTTGACTGCCAGTGTCAGCTCCGGTAGCGCCTCATCCCAGCGTCGTTGGTTGTTCTTCGCGAACTGGGCGATCATTGTTTTCACCGTCCGGTTAGCTCGCTCCGTTGGGTTCTCCTGTGGCGTGTACGGCGCAGTGAACTGGTGTTTCACTCCCATCTCGCCCAGGAAGTTTTTAAACGCCTTGCTGGTGAACTGTGTGCCGTTGTCCGTTATCAACACCTTTGGCACTCCGAACCGTGCCAGAATCCTCTCCCTGAAGGCCTTTTGCAGCGATGCCGTTGTAGCGCTTCTAAGTGGCACCATCTCGGTCCACTTCGAGAAGCGGTCTACAAATACCAGCAGCATCGTGTTTCCATGGCTGGACCTCGGCAATGGTCCCACGGTGAATTTGTGTGAGCATGTGTCCGGCCGCGGCCAATTGACTTGGCTTATATTGTTGGCATGTTTCGCATTTTTGAACGTATGCTCTAACATCTCTATATAAGCCAGGCCAATAGTAGCGCGCTGCTACTCGGGATATTGTCTTCCTGCTCCCCGTATGGCCTGCGGTAGCGGTGTTGTGGTTCTCGTTCAGCACCTGTGTCCGCTTTCCGGTTGGCACACACAGTTTCCAGCTTGTGACATCCTCCGTTCCAGCTCGATGAGGGATGTGCCTGTATAAGTTTCCAGATTCCTCCATATAATCTGGAAACTTTCTGGGATTTTTGTCTATGGTGGCTCGCATCCATCCCGTTTTCCACCATTGAGATTCGGCGGCATGTCTCCATCCTGCCTGGGGGCTTTCGATGGCGTTGAGACACTTCCTGTTCGGGTCCCGCTCGCCCCTCGGTGGCGGACGCCGGTGTCCGTTTCCTGACGGACAACATACTGGCGTACGAACTCCAATACGTCCGTACCTCCAACAATAATCCAGCATAGGATTCATACACTCTCTCGCGCAGTGTCCCTCCTGGCCGCAAAATCTGCAGGCCATATCTGGGTTGATAATATGTGTTTGTGTGTGGTCGCGTCTCTCCCTCGGGGCTGGTCTTGGTCTCGTCCTCGGGGCTGGTCTAGGTCTTGTGTCGGGTTGTGTTTCTCCACTATCCGCCATTGCCATGAATCGTTGCCGGTTTTGTCGTGTTGCTGGTTCCGTCTGGTGGTAGTGACGCATCTGTGGTGGTTCCGCGTGTCGGTGTGATGGATCCATACGTCTCTGTTGAGGCTCCATGTGCATTCGCTGTGGAGTGTTGTAGTTTGTGTGCTCCACGCGTCTCTGCTGAGGCTCTCTGTGCATTCGCTGTGGAGTGGTATAGTCCGTGTGCTCCACGAGTCTCTGCTGAGGCTCTCTGTGCATTCGCTGTGGAGTGTTATAGTCCGTGTGCTCCACGCGTCTCTGCTGAGGCTCTCTGTGCATTCGCTGTGGAGTGTTATAGTCCGTGTGCTCCACGCGTCTCTGCTGAGGATCTCTGTGCATTCGCTGTGGAGTGCTGTAACTGGGCTCCTCTATGCGGCTTTGCTGTCGCAACTTCTCCCTGTCGACCTCGAGTTCCTCAAATGCGGATGCCAAGTGCATCAATTCCGCCAAGTTCTGGAACTGACCTGGCCTTGCGTATGCTCGCAGGTCTGGGAGGCTGTTGTTATATATTTTGTGCAGTTGTTTTCCCGCCGTATACTGCCAAATCCGCAATCCGCGTGCTATAGGGGAGTCTGGCTTGGTGCGTGTCCACCCACTCTCCAAATTGCCGACGCATGGAGTCCAGATTCCCACTCAGTTCCACCTCGAATTCCGCTCCGTATTTTTCCACTTCCTCTTTCTTGAGGTTATAAACCAACGCGAGCACCATTTTATGTCAATATATATATACTGTGTTTGTCAATTTCGCAACCACCAAAGTTGGGCGCCAGTTGTAACGGATCGTTTTGCTCTGCCGGGCTAAACTCAGTCGAGCTGTGGGTCCGTGCAACAAATTTATTATTTGGTTGCGTTTGCGACAATTGATAACACGTTTTTTTTATATTATATTGCACTATGGTTTCTTTATTGTAAATCTTCGCTTGTACAGATGTATGTGTGTACCGCGGGGTGACGACGGTCCACTGAAGCCCTTGTTCAGCTTTGAAGCGTGCACCTGTTCGCGAAAGTTTTGCTCCAGACGCCTTGCGCACAGCTAGGGATATTAGTGGTTCTGCCTGCCCGACAGCGACACTGTACGGCACTCTGGTTATTCACCAGGATTCGGTCGTACACGCGCTGTCTAATCACAGGTTTTCACGCACTTATTCTCACCTAGGCACGGATTTGCCTGTCGCTACGCTCAAGCGTGGCAAGGATTACACTTCTCACCCGATTTCAGGACTCCAATGTCCTGTGTGTCTTTCGGCGTGGTGGTGTTCCTTGGCGCGGTGCTGATCCTTCGGCGCGGTGCTTCTGTGTCGTCCTGTTTGATTTAGCCCTTCTGTGTATGGTTGGGCAGAGTATCTGCTTATTTTCACTTTAATTCTGACGGACTTCTGATTCTTGATTTATTCACTTTTAGTTTTTGACTGACAGTTGAGTCTCACTTTTAATTTTACTGACTGACAGCCCGTTGAGTGCTGCGACGCCCTTTTTATAGGCCTGCGTCGCAGCCTTTTGTCGCGACTGTACCAAAGATCACGTGATCGCCTTGGTGGCGTGATCTTTGGTAATTTTCCACTACCTTTTCGCTGGCGCCAGCCCATGTCTGCCGTTAGTGTGAGTATGAATGGCGATATTACACTCGCCAAACTCCTCACACTATAACGGCACATGTCCTAACGGACATGTGTGTCAGACACGCTTATATGGCTGACAACCTGCGCATGAAAGAGAGAGGGCGAAAGAGAGCGAATTCGCCGCAACTGCACTCAGGGTCGGATTTCGGCCTGATATGCAGTTACTGTGAGGCATAAATGTATATTTACATACATTTAATTGCCAACGCTATACTCGTATGGCTCCTCACAG
>JAWNNC010000022.1:0-29256 GCA_035043275.1 Drosophila tanythrix
AGGCGAATTCGCCGCAACTGCAATCAGGGTCGGATTTCGATCTGATGTGCAGTTAATGTGAGGGGCACATATAGCATAAATGTATATATTTTTTTTTTTTTTTTTTTTTTTTATATGGCTCCTCACATTCATTACATTCGTTTTCCCACAATTTGAAGGTCCAACAATTAAGGCTCTAATTGAATTGGGTAATAATCTGCTATGTCTAACTTGTTTGTTTTCCCCGTTTTTAAAATCGATATTCCTCACTTCTATGTTCGTTTTTTGTTTTATTAATCTCATATCTGATATTGTTTTCTCAACAGATCATTACTCTCTTATAAGACTTTGAAGAATAAACATCTATTAAAATGGTAATGCGCTTTTATAAAACAACTAGTAGCAGAACAAAGCTCTATCGAGGTAGAGGTCTTATTGATAAAATAATCAACTCACTCCCAATTGAGCTACATATACCAGGTTATCAGTTTTGTGGTCCAGGAACAAAGCTAGAAAATCGTTTGGAAAGAGGCGAGAAGGGAATAAATCCCTTAGATGCTGCTTGTAGGGAACACGATATAGCATATAAAGATAAAGATTTGGGAAATCGTCATATAGCTGATTCAATTTTGGCTGAGAGAGCGTGGGAGCGTGTAAAGGCCTCTGATAGTACACTTGGAGAAAGAGCAGCTGCTTATTTTGTAAGCAATATAATGAAAGCCAAGAAAAAATTTGGTATGGGACTCAAACAAAAAGGAAATAAAAAACCATGTGAGAAAAAGAAAAAATTTATGCATGCAGTAAGAGTGGCTACCAGAGTATTGAAGAAGGAGAAGCCATATGATATTCAATCTGCGATAAATATCGCTAAAAAAGCAATAAACAAGACTTTCGGTCGAAAGAAAAATGAAGTAATAATTCCTAGAGTTATTAGTGTCCCTAAAGTTGGTGGCTTCTTGCCACTTATACCTATTATAACAGCACTCGGAGCATTAGGTGGACTTGCCTCTGGTGGTGCATCTATTGCAAAGAGTATTAATAGTGCGAAAAATGCACAGAAAGAATTAGAAGAGAATAAACGACATAACAGAAAAATGGAAGCCGTTGCTTTAGGCAATGGACTCTATCTAAAACCATATCAAAAGGGTTATGGCATATCAACAAATCATTCAAAAAACTTATAAATGAGCTACCTAACAAACCGCTGTCGAACATTGACATTATGAATTTTGCCCACAAACATATCCCCTTTTTCAGAGGTGTTTTTATGAGAGACTCATTACCGAAACGAGTGCGGAGAATGGAATGTGGTATTGTTAACTTAGATCTTTCAAGTGGAGCTGGAACACATTGGGTAGCTTACTATAAAGCAGCTAAGCAAATCAGATATTTTGATAGTTTTGGAAATTTAGCACCACCTCTAGAGCTTATTAGATATTTAGGAGAGAATATAAAATACAATTATAACCAAGTACAACGATTTGGTTCTTTCAACTGTGGACATTTATGTTTAAGATTCCTATTAATGCAACAAAAAAGTAAAAAAAAAAAAAAACAAAAAACGTTAATTTAAATTAACTTGTATTCATCTTTTAAAATAAATAAATAAAAATGTCGGAAAACCAGATAATATTTAATTTAGTATATAACAGCTATATATAGTTATACTATATTTAGTCTGATTAGAGTGAGGGTATTGTTTACATCGGAATCAACCTAAAAAACCGTATTAATCCATGTTAAACCATATGATAAACAGTAAAAAACCATATGAAAAACAGTAAAAAACCACATGAAAAACAGTAAAACCGATCGAAAACCAGAAGCCGCCTGCAAAGGTGTTGAACGGCTTATTTCTGATATTTTAATAGCTTAAAATGGATGAGCATATACTGAAAGAATTGACAAAAACAAGAAGCGCACTAAAAAGAAAATTTCAAAGCATTAAATTGGGTAGAGCCGCAAATGAATATCAACTTGAGGAAACGTTTAAGCCATTAACAAAACCTCTTCAGAAAATCGTTAGGGGGAATGAAATAGCAAATCAGTTTATGAAAGTAAAAAAAGAAGAAGAGGAAAGACAAGCAAATACTAAGGATGAAATTAAAAGGGCTGAAAACTATAGTGATTATTATGATGCAGTAGATAGAGGAATATCTGAGCTTCGAACACAGGATTTTTCGTTTGCACCAAGCGATGATAGTTATAATAAAGCTGATACAATTAGTAATGAAGACCAGAGTCAAACGAAAGAAATAACTGATGAGATCATTAATCTTAGTATAAATGAATTAGAACGTCAGAAAAAGCTTGATAAAGCATTTGGACCTACTAAAAAAAGTGGGCAAATTATATTGGGCAGTTCTAAAATAACTGTTTTCAACAAGAAAATTGAACTGGAAACTGGTGAAAAATGGAATCTTACTCCTGGTTTATATTCATTAATTTACTTGAAAGATCCTAAAGGTTATAATGCTATAGATTTGGATATATATCAGAAAATCTTATCAAAGACCAATGCCCATAGAAAAAATCATCTGTCTAATGGTTCACTTAAGGGAAATCGTTCTAAAAAGTACACTCAAATAATAAAAAAACTTTTCTCAACAAATGAGGATCCAAGTGCAATGTCTACACCTTTAAATAAGAAATCGATACATGAGGGTGGAAGTTTTATGACACTCACTTCAACTAAGCCGAATTATGTTTATTGGGATGATCCAAATGAGATGGTAGATAGACTTAAACTTTTAGTTGCCTCACAGGAAGCTGGTAACACTAATCATAATAATGAAATCGTTTCGATAATTGAAGAACTTCGTGAAGCAAACATTATTTATTAAATAAATGAATCTGTATTGTACAATAATTTATTAATAACAAAATGCCTCTTGACAAGTTTGGTCACTTCTTCTCGACTAGCGGAGGAAAAGAAAGATCAAGTATAAAAAACAAATAATTAGTGTACTAGTTGATGTTGATCAGAATATTATTTTTTCAAACAAACGTCTTAAAAATGTAGGTGATCCCTTGGAAGATAATGATGCAGTTAATAAAGTCTTTTTAGAAAGAAAAGTAGAAGAAATGACGGAGACCTTTGAAAAAAATTTAAAAGAAAAAGATCAGTTGGATCAAAAAACAATAAGTGAAGTATCATTTTCATTTCTTGATGCATTTAACAGTTATAAAATTGAGGTGGAAGAACTCTTGAAAAAATCGGAAAGTTCTTTAGAAGCGAAATGTAACTCGCAATTAGAGTTATTAAGAAGTTTATTTAATGGTGAAGGACAAAATATAAAGTTAAATATCGACTCTATAATTGTCGACAATAAAATACATAAATAATGTGAGTTGTGTGTGCTAAGAGTTATAATCTATAAAACCGTTATCAAGTTCGGTCATTACTCAAATGGGCGGAATAAAAAGAAAAGTAATTGATACTTGGCGGAAGTGGATGTGGAAAATGGTCAAAGTATTGGTACTAAATACAAACTTATTTAAAATGTTCTATAGTCAGCACTTTTCAAGGAAGCAGGCCTTGTACTCGCTTATAAGTGAAAGAAAAATTGAGGAAATATGAATATCATTAACTAAAATGTGAATCATGAGTAGGAGGAATTTAATAGAAGAATTACATGCGCCAGCACGTAAAAATTTTAAACGTCGAAGAGTTATTATGAAGGGAATCGATGATCATTGGCAAGCAGACTTAGTGGAAATGCAAAATTACTCCTCATCGAATAAAGGATATAGATTTCTATTGACAGTAATTGATACATTTTCTAAATATGCATGGGGAGAAGCGTTGAAAACAAAAACGGCTAAAGAAGTTAATCATGCATTCTCGAGTATTCTTAAGGAAAATCGAATTCCTAAGAATTTGCAGACTGATGATGGCAAAGAATTTTTTAATACACCCTTTAAAAGTTTGTGTAAAAAACATGACATAAATCATTACTCAACTTATAGTAGTCTCAAGGCATCAATTGTTGAACGTTTTAATAGAACACTCAAGGAGATGATGTGGAGAGAGTTTAGTTATAATGGAACATATTGTTGGATTCAAATTTATAAACTGTTGATAAATGAGTATAATAGAAAACATCATAGAACAATTCAAATGGCCCCAATTGAAGTAAATTCATCAAATGAGAAAACTTTATTAAATACCGTCTACAATCATATAAAAATCTAATGGAAGTAAATTTCGTGCTGGAGATTATGTGCGCATTAGTAAACATAAACACACATTTGAAAAGGGGTATACACCAAACTGGACAACTGAAATTTTTAAAATCAATAAAATTCAGAATACGAATCCCACTACATACATACTGGAAGACTATCAAGGTGCAGTTCTGAAAGGAGGTTTCTATAATGAAGAGTTGAGGAAAACAAGATTTCCAGACACGTTCTTGGTTGAAAAGATAATAAGGCGACGAAATGAAAGAGCACTAGTTAAATGGCTGGGGTTCACAAATGATCAGAACTCTTGGATAAATATAAGTGAAATTTTATAAACATGTACCTGTAAACGTACGTGTGCGGACTATTAATAAATATTAAAAATAAATGCAGACGGTGTAGAGTTTGGGATATAAAAGAGCGCATTGATTTGAACTATCTCATACAAAAAGATGACTCGCAACATTCAAGACGTTTTCAACATGATGGACGAAGAGAATCCAATGAGCCTACATTTGGGGGAGCTCATGCCCTGGCCAATCCCCACTGGAGGAGATAGCGAGGGATTTCATCATCATCATCATCTAACACCACCACCACATCCATCACAAACAAGCCTGAAACTTACACAGCTTAGTCCATCGCAATGGATTGAGCTAATGGAAATAGCGAGAATCAAGGAGACCGATATTAGTGAGGAGGGGCAAAGGATGGAGCACACCCTTCCAGAGTTTCTAATTGAAGAGCCCATTAGCGAAGAATGGGATATTCATAAAATTTTATCTGCAGATGTTTTATTTGAAAACAGCGAAGAATTTTTTAACTTTGTAAAAACTCTTTAAAAATTAATAAAAAAAAATTCATTGTTTATAATCAAACCCATTTGTATTTTATTTTTAAGTTTCCTTTTATAAATAAATAAAAAGATATAAAGATTACAAATTTTCTCGATGTTATTTTTTCTTCTTCATCTTTTCCCTACAGACATACACACACACACACACACACACACACACACACACACACCGTGTGGTGGCGGGCACAAGAATACCACCACAGCGAGTCGTAGCTTGTCGTATGAGGCGACTGATACGACACGGGGATAACACTACTCGGACAAGTGCCTCTAGTAGGCGGAAAGTGCTTGATCGCCATTAACAAGGCAATGGCCAAGTCGATTCTTGTCCCGAGTAGTGCAAGCAACTCGTGACCTCCGGCAGTAGGCCAGGTATCCCCCGGAAAGCCGTTAAGCACCCGCTTGGCGGTCAACCAACACGAGAAGGCGACTGAGGCAGAGTCCAGTAATGCCTTGGGATTAGAGAACTGGAACCCATTCGGCGACGAATTTGGGCGACGGTAGCAGTATTCTAGCATCTCAGTAAGCGGAGTGGAATCTTGCCGAAATGACTGCTAGGGTAATGCTTCTACCGCCTCCGTCCCGTTAAAACTTGGCAATTCTCCAAGCACGCTTTCTGGTGCGTCGTCATTAAGTTGGCAGTACAGGTTCAGATGTCATACCCCTGATTAAAGCGAATCCGGCTCTGAACACCCGACCCCATAAGGGCGGGTGTCAACCCTCGCATGGCCTCCCTGCTTGCAAAGATAACCATGGGATTATTACGCAACTGTACAACGACCAGAGATAACGACTTGGAGTTGGGACCCAACAATATGAATAATATCAATACACAAACAAAAGAGAGTGGCGACGCGTTCGCGAAGAGTAGGAGGATGATGAGATCTCCAGTGGGTGGAGCAGCGCCAACGCTACCACCGGAGATCGAAAGGAGGAAGCTGTAGACCTGACGGAGCCGCATAGCTCAGCGCTATGCGATCTCGGTCAGGAGATCTCTAAGCTGGTGGAGATGTTGGAGGATGGAAAACGGCGCTCCATCCACCAACCGATGCGCGACTCAATCGAGAGCATAAAAGCGCTCTACGAGCTAGTAGCCATCCAGCTCCATGATGATGGGGCTAAGGCCGTCATCAGGACACACCGCAGCTCCAGACGTCCCCACCATCAGATCCGTAGTGGAGGTAAAAAGGAGACTGCGTGCAGGGTCGAACACACCTCACAGCAAACGGAGTAGGGGAGAAAGTGACTCGGTCGACCCCAAGGAGAACCGGGTTGCGGAGAAGGCCTCATGCGTGGAGGCACCGAAACGCTTGGAACCTTCGGAAGGCGACCAGTGGACTAAGGTCACCCACAAGAAGGCCACAAAGCCAAAGAGGCGAGAGGTCCGCATCGACAAGCCGCGCCCTGACGCTATACTAATCGCAGCGAAAGGCGACGCTAGCTACGCCGATATACTCCGCAAAGTCAAAGCGGACGGGAAGCTCAGCGAGCTTGGGAAGGCGGTCTCCAAGATACGGAGGACCCAGAAGGGCGAGCTGCTATTGCAGCTGAATGAGCCAGGCATAGATACCTCGGCATTCAGGAGCCTCGTGGGTGATACGCTGGGTGACCAGGCAGAGGTACGATCTCTCGCTCACCGGGTGACCATCGAAGCTAGGGATCTCGATGAGGTCACCACAAAGGAGGAGATAAGCAATGCGCTCCGCGGACAATTTGACGTGGAGGCACCTCAGGAGGACATCACCCTGCGCAAGGCTTATGGGCAGACCCAAACTGCCTCAATTAGGCTACCAGCAGATAGCGCAAAGAAAGCGTTGTCTGCCGGATTCCTAAAAGTGGGATGGGTCAACTCAAGACTTCGGGTGCGCATTAGCGTGACGAAGTGCTTTAGATGCCTGGAGTTCGGCCACCTTGCAAGACAGTGCAAGAGCGAGCAGGACCGGTCGAATCTGTGCCGAAGATGCGGTGAACAGAACCACCTGGCCAAAGACTGCAACAAAGAGCCGCAGTGTATGTTCTGCAAGGCGAAGAACACCAATAGCAAACACATCGCTGGCAGCGGCAGATGTCCTATGTTCAGGAGTGCACTAGCCAAAAGAACATGAAGTGCGTCCAGCTGAACCTCAACCACTGCGAGGCAGCTCAGGCCCTGCTAAGACAGTCGGTCAGGGAGACGCAAGCAGACTTGGCCATAATCTCCGAGCCGCACAGGCCAATCACTGGAAGCGGCTGGGCAGCTAGCAGGTGTGGGAAGGCGGCCATCTGGTCTCTCCGGACACCACCGAAAGAAACTAGTACAGACCACGAAGGGTTTGTTCGGGCGAAGATTAACGCTATAACCTTCTATAGTTGTTACGCCCCGCCAAGCTGGGATCTGAGGCGATTCCAGCAGCTGCTAGAGGAAATCTCGGAGGATGCTCGCGGCAGATCCCCCATAGTAATTGCCGGGGATTTCAACGCCTGGGCAGGAATGGGGCAGTCGTGCGACAAATGCCAGAGGAACCTGTCTGCTAGAGGAGTTTGCATCGATCGATGTAAACATCGCAAACGACGGGAGGCGGCTAACATATCGTAAGGCTGGTAGAGGGTCAATTATAGATATTACCCTGCTCAGTAGCTCACTATGCAGGAGGATGACGTGGAGAGTCAGCGAGGACTTCACTTTCAGCGATCACCAAGCGATACACTTTGTGATCAATGGGATACCGCAACGACAGCCACGACCCCAAACACGTGGGCCCAAGTGGAAAGGGAACCTCTTAGATGGGGATACCCTTACCGAAGCCTTGCGTTATACCGCAATCCCAGCCACCTGGCAATCTGCCGACAATATGGCAACCAGCCTAATGCGTTGCGTTACGGATGCGTGCGATCTGTCCATGCCCAGGAGAAAGCCAAGCGGACGAGCAACGCCCTGCTATTGGTGGAATGAGGGTATTAACCAGCTAAGAAAAGCGTGCCTACTGGCCAGAAGGCGCTCCCAACGTGCCAGGGGCCGCCCGGAATTTGCCAGTAGGCTGGATGACCTCAGAAGAGCCAAAAGGGAGCTGAAACGCAGCATCAAAAGTAGCAAGGCCAGCTGCTTCCGGGCAATCTGCGAGGAGGCCGATGTGAATCCATGGGGAACCGCATACAGGTGGTGATGAAAAAGATCAGGAGCCAGGAGACCGTTCGGGTGACTTGCCCTATAGCCTTAGCCAACATAGTGGCCACGCTGTTTCCCCAACATCCGAGGCTACAAAGGCTACAAGGAATAAACCCACCCCAACGAACGGAGCTCGTTCAGGCCGTCACACCGGAAGAGGTCTTGGGGGCAATCAGGGGAATGGGCGAAAAAAAGGCCCCGGGACCAGATGGTATCCCCAATAAGGCATTAAAGCTGGCGGTCCGCACGATACCAGAAGTATTTGCGGCAACCTACGCAAAATGCCTACAGGACGGAGTATTTCCAAAGGTATGGAAACGGCAACGGCTTATCCTCCTGCCAAAAGGGGATAAGCCGACCGACGATCCGTCAGGATACAGGCCTATCTGCCTCCTAGACTCAGCGGGAAAGGTCCTGGAGAAGATAATATATAACCGACTTCTGGCCATCGTCGAGGAAAAGAACGCGCTTTCAGCCAGCCAATACGGGTTTCGGAAAGCCCGCTCCACCGTAGATGCAATCCAGGTGGTTGTAGACATTGCAGCCAAGGCAATTGAGGGATCGAGATGGAGATGGGGCGACAAGGAGTATTGCGCCGTAATAACGCTAGACATACGCAACGCGTTCAATTCGGCGAACTGGTCGCGCATCAGGACAGCCCTGCATGGAATTGGAGTACCACCGTACATGGCAAGTATCATATCCAACTACCTATCAGACCGGGTGTTGGAATATGATACTGAAGACGGACCAAGGAGCTACGAGGTCACAGCAGGAGTGCCACAGGGCTCCGTTCTGGGCCCTCTGCTGTGGAACCTAATGTACGATGAGGTACTTAGGCTCCAACTACCACAGGGCTGTACCCTCATTGGCTTCGCGGACGACCTGGCACTAGTTGTAGTAGCCAAGGAGTGCAAGGAGGTAGAGGCCGCAGCGAACGCGGCAATAAAAATTGTGGCAAGATGGATGAAGGATGCGAGCTTGGAACTTGCAGGCCATAAGACGGAGGCCGTACTCATTACAAGCCGCAAAGTAATAGAGTACATACAGGTGCAAGTCAACAACGATGTTGTGAAATCCAAGGAGTCCATAAAATACCTGGGAGTCAGGTTGGACAATAGACTCAGCTTCCGGCCGCACATAGAGTATGTCAGCCAGAGAGCAGCCAAAATGCAAGGTGCTCTCTCGCGCATGCTGCCCAACGTTGGGGGCCCTAAGCCAGCGAGGCGCCAATTGCTGGCGAGAGTAGTAGCCTCCGTACTGCTGTACGCGGCACCCATATGGGCAACGGCTGTGTCCAATAAAAAGGACTAAAAAGAAGCTCCTCGGCACCTTATAGGCTGAGCGCCCTCCGAGTGATTTCCGGCTTCCGCACGGTCTCGGAAGATGCAGCTCTGGTCCTGGCAGGAATGGTGCCGGTCGACCTGTTGGCGAAAGAGATGAAGGAGATCCGCACTAGAAGGATAGCGGCGCCGGACGCTATGGATACCATCCGAAGGTCAGCAAGAGCGGCGACGATGGACACCTGGCAGAGTAGGTGGACCGAGGCGAGGAAAGGAAGGTGGACGCACCGATTGATTCCCAGCCTAAAGGAATGGGTCGGGAGAAGTGCAGGTGAGGTAGACTACCATATAACGCAGTTTATTTCAGGTCACGGCGGCTACAGGAGCTACTTGCACAGGTTCAGGCACGAGGACACGCCGCAGTGCCCGACATGCCCGAACGCCATCGAGGATCCGGAACATGTGCTCTACTACTGTTCGAGATACAGGGGATGGACTAGCTCAGTGCCACCACCGGAGAGCTTGGTAGAGCACATGTTGGAGTCTCCGTCACACTGGAGAGATGTCCGCCAGCTCATCATAAGCATACAGAAGGATCTGAGATTATGCGAAACTGAGCGGCGAGTGACGGAGAGTGCCTAGTTAGGCAACCCACCCCGGTGAAGTAATACTTTACGGTGATACCGCCGGGTGTGGGGTGTGTGGGTGAGTTAGTACGCATGCATTGACGTTGTCTTTGAATCGTGCATGCAGGTGGCCCGGGCCCCTGTATCTTCAGGAGATTCTCACCTCCATGGCGTAACCAAAAAAAAAAAAAAAAAAAAACACACACACACACACACACACACACACACACACACATTTTTTTTTTTCATGAATAACTTACGTATTTCTTCTTCGTCTTCTTTTCTCAATATTCTTACCAGCAGCTGAAAATGTAGTTTTCTTATATTAAAATAAAAGAGACACATTTTTTTTTTCTTTTGTTTTCAATATATTTGTTTATTTATTTATTTACTTTTTTTCTTAATTCTACTTACATATTATTTGTTTATTTATTTATTTAAATATTAAATATTACTATTTATTTTACTTAGTACTAGGAATTAATTCTATAATGCCCCCAGGCATATGTTCTAATACCATCTTCTCTTATTTTTCTTTTATCATCTTTACAACTTAAAGTTGTTTTTCTAACCTTATGTGTATACAAATTGTGTATCTTAGATCTAAACAATAACATCTCATCAGAAAATGTCTTATTTTGAAAAAGACATTCCTTATAGTTATTTATAGTCAACTTATCTATTGCCGACTTTTTAACACCTTTTGATTTTTTAATGCACCCACCCCCTCTAGAGACAATGAGTACATTTTGCTCTAAGCCCTACAAACTCTAGCATTCTTTTGCCACAGTTTTCATCCTTCATCATGCCTAATACTTTTTATTGCACCTTTTAATGCCGTATTTTTCTGCCAACTCTTGGGGATACTCAGAAGTATCAAATCTCATTTCTACATCTTCAGCAATTTCTTTGAAGAAATCATTTGTTTCAATAGAATATATGAATGAATCTGTATCCATATAATTCAATGAAACTTTCTCCTGGAATTTAGGCTTCATATAATCATAATGAAAATCGTACATTTGCCATTTTGATAATTCCAAAACAACAAAACCTAAATACATTGGTTTATCATACACATTATGTAGGCGATTCATTTGAATCGCATACATGTCTTCGGCAAATTGTGCAGAGCTATGGAAACTGGCCTTTGCAATAAGGGCACGAGCACCCAACCTATTACAGTTTGTGGTTTCCCACGATGTTACCAATTTGATGTCTTTACGTTTTTCAACGTTTTCCATCGTCTTTCCATATACTGCATTATTTAATAATTTGAAAAAGTCTTTTTCAAAATTATTTTTTGCCGATGTTCTGTGTAATGTATTTAAGTCTATATACTTTTTAAGCCAGGGAGACTGTTTAAATTCTAAAATCTTATGAATTTTGGTAATACAACCATTTGCTGAAGGTTTCTGTAATGGATGGGATACTTTGTTTTTGACCTTAGGTCTGCAACAAGCTTTTGAACTTTAGCCTCTGGAGTAGGCTTTTGATTTAACGGACAAAAAGGTAGATCATTATGTAATCGTGAGAGAGTCTGGATATAAAAGATCTACCTCAAGAATATAACCAGACTCTGAATTTGGAGGGATAGATGAAATGTCGAATGCATTTAATTCAACATCATTCATCCATCTAAAACCGGAATATGGGAGATATTGGGACATAGCCCAACCATATAAATTATTTGCATCTAGGTACATTAAAAATTCTGATGGCTTAGTGCTATCATAATTCTCCATATATAGATGGTTGGCTTTTGAGTACCGCTTACAGCACTGTACTAAGCCACCACGAATGCCCATTTGGATAAACCTATACATATTAATATCTGTAAGCAATTCCAGTTCTATTTTTGTAGTCTTTAGCATTGCATCCCATGAAAGACCAGGTGTTGTGTAATAATGGGCGGGATCTAATGAATAAATTTTCTTGCAAATAGCTCGAAAATTTTGAAAAACATCGGCAAGTAGTAGTACATCAGTCTTAAGATACAACTCCATGTAATCTTTGAGACTTTCACAGTTGAAAACTGACCAAACACTTTGAGCATGAGTGTAATCTTCGTCATTCTTATTTGTAAACTATTAAAGAATTTATCTCTAGGGGAAGAGCAGCTCATTTAATCTGCTCTCTGAGTTGATATACTCATAGGGAAAGACCCCCTTCCTACGTAAAAGCTCAAACTCATTATCTAATGGGAAAATTTTTTTACATTAATGAAATTTTCTGTATCTAGATTGCTACTAAGTGCATCTAGACTTGTTGCCATGAAGCGGAAGGTGTCTAAGAATCTAATCTCTAGGTTTTTGTCATGGGATGCAATATGAATATATTTTGAAAGTGAATGTACAACTCCTTATTAAGGGGAAGTACTTTAATGTCACCTTCGACTTTATTTAATTCCCTAACGAATAAATGGGAATCATATTTCGAAAAATTGTGAAAAAATACAGGGACAAAAGGTGCAATTTGAAAATTAATGTTGCAGACATTATGTGCTGCTCCCCTATACAACCCGGTTAAATGACAATGATCTCTAACGCGATCATTGCCTAGAGGCTTTTGACAAATATGACAATTAAGTGAGTTTCTAAAATTAAACTCATCTTCATCTGTCATAACTATGGGTATAATAGTAGTTAAATAATTAGTGTAAATTTCGCTTACATCTCTCATAAGAGACTTGACGAACTTTACACCTGCATCTTCCCCAGTCTCTAAAACAAACTTGTCTAGAGCTGGGTTAAATGCACACTTTATATAATAAGAAAAGGCTATTGGGATGTGTTGAGAAGTTGCTATAACATTCTCACTAAGTTGTGCATTGAGGGGGGTGAGAATACATTCAAAGTCGGCATATACTACGAAAGGTACGTCTAAACTACGATTATAATTTTTAAAACTAACGCTTGCCTTATCCTGTGATGGGAGTGTTAGAAACAACCTTTCCACACTGTTGACGATGCTCGATATACATCCTCTCGTTGTGAGAGTAATTAAGACATGTCCTGCAGAAATACAGTTGCGCCTTGTGCGACGTAATTTGGCGTCTTACAAGCCTGAAAGTATATGGCAAAATATATGTAAATATATAAGTAAAATATATGTATATGTATATGTATATGAAAAATAATGTTTTTAATAAAGAATATTTATTAAAAAATATTACCTTGACAAATTTTTAATCCACACAAAATGTGCACGCTCTTCACCCTCCAGCAACATCAAACTAATGTGGATTTCCTTTTCCACCGCTGCCGCGTATAATGGGCCGTTGACAGCGCCCGTCTCCTCGTCAAAGCCAAAAACATTGATACTAATGTTTTGGTTTTGAGCTTCAAAAATTCTTATTTGATCCAGAGGTAGAGGAAAAGTCATATTTGCAAAGTTGAGCATTAGTGTATCATCGATTTTTATTGATGTACTCTCAATGGCATCAACTTTATATGCAGAACATCTTGCGGACTTATTGTTCAATGGTGTTTTGAGGGCTGAGATTAATGCCCATTTAAAACAAAATGCGTCATTATTTTTCACATTTATAATTGCTTTTTTATTCCTCAGCCCTTTCGGTGTTTCAATGTAGCTTGAAACTTTGAGCGGAGTATATTTATTAATATTTATCTCCAGTCTCAATATTTGACTCATCGTCCAACCGCTATCCTTCTCCTGGAATTCATCCATTTTACCGCTAATTAATGCTGTATGAGTTTTGATGATCTCTTCTAGATCACTCGATGCTGTAATGATACTCATATTTGACTGATGTGATTTTACTGTCATCAGCATTTCATCATCAGTGAATTTGATATACTCTGCAAAGAGCTCTAAATTCATTTTACAAGCGGTGTGCGTAATTAGCACATTCTTTATGAGTGGGAGGATTTCTTGAGCCGCCTCACTCAGAAAATCTTCTGGCTCCACAATGTTTTTATTCTTATTCTCATAAGAGAATGTGCTAATCCGGTTTTTAAACCCACTCGAAATCATTTTAACATGAGTATTCACAGGTGTGAACACTAGCATCTTATGCGTATTTGATCGAAGATGGGCGCTCCACTTTGATGATGGTATTTGCTCATTGCATGCGGTACAGAGTTTGGTGTGAGTCGATGATGACGGGCTTGATGAGTTGATATTGTGGATGAAGGTGGTGGGGGTGATGTTGTAGTTGGTGGTGGTGATGGGGTTGATGGCGAAGTTGGTGTTGTTGGTTGTGGGGGTGATGTTGTGGTTGATGTTGATGCTGCTGGAGTTGGCAATAGTGGTGGTGGGGGTGATGTTGTAGTTGTTGAAGTCGGTGAAGGTGGTGGGGGTGATGTTGTAGTTGTTGAAGTCGGTGAAGGTGGTGGGGGTGATGTTGTAGTTGTTGAAGTCGGTGAAGGTGGTGGGGGTGATGTTGTAGTTGTTGAAGTCGGTGAAGGTGGTGGGGGTGATGTTGTCGTTGGTGATGGTGGAGTCGGTGTTGTTGATGTTGCGAGTTAATCCATTATCATTAACCATATAGGTTAAATGATTAAAATAGTTGGGGCGGCTCTGTCCTTGGGCCGAGGTACTCCGGGCAACATAGTTGATGCCCTCGAAAGAGTTGGCACAGTTGCTCTTATTTCCAGACATATTCTTTTATTTTTTATGAAGCACTTTGTTAACTCAAAACGAAATCTTATTATTGTTTTTTTACTTTGGTAGCACAAACACGAAGTTTTAAATTTTGTTTGTATTATCAAAATTTATTTAATTTTATTTTTTACTTTTTCACTTTGATAGCACAATACGAAACTTTGTATACCGCTTTGTTAACAAGACGAAAGAGCTGTCGAATCAAGTGTTCGAAAACTACTAAGGTTTTATAAATAAGAATCTATAATCTTAGGTAGGAAGTCTGTATGAAATTATTATAAGGAGAGTCACTCAAAAGAGTGCACTGTAAAAAGGGAGAGAACCGAAAACACACACAAAAAGGTAGCAGCACGTGACAAACATACGTGCGAAGTACCTGCTTATCAACACTTCATGTCAATAATACTGTAATTATGATGTGGGAAAACATTTAGGTGGGAGGAATCCTACTAGGTCTAACCAATGACAACGAAGGTGCGAAAAGAGAACCCAAAACACTTTTACACTGATCAATGAACTCACCCTCAAAAAATCAAAAACATGTACCTGCACACTTGTGAGGTAGCTGGTAACCGATCTTCCACTATATTCTAGCATACAGGTTATAGGTTACATACCTTGCTCAAAATCTCCTCCTTAAAAAATATCAGTCACGTACGCACACACAAGTGCGGTAGCTGGTAACCGATCTTCCACCATATTCTAGCATACAGGTTACAGGTTACACGCCTTGCTCACAATCTCCTCCTTAAAAAATCTCAATCACGTACGCACACACAAGTGCGCGAGTGATCCTCCACCTGACTCCAACCCCCAATAAAAAAAGGTCATCCATAAATCTATACCCTTCGATCATAAATGTCACGCACGTGATCCAAAACCACACATTCTTCTAAAAAAGGTCACACACCTGTCTGGTTTTCGTATAAACCTAGTTCTTGAGCTACTGCTTTTAATTTATCTGTTGTTGATATATCGTATCTTGCTAACTGCATGTATAATCTGTCTGGTAATCTTTTATGTATTACGTCTCTTACAGTATTATTTAATGCCATTGTGTACAATGTTTTATTTTCGGCATTGTTCTCTTTTACTAACTTATTTAATATTACGCAGGATTTCTGCTCGAGTTCTTCGAAGAACTTACGAATACTTCCTCCGAAATATGTGTTGTAGACTCTCCTTAGTAGTTCTTCACAAGGTGTTTGTGTGGAATAATTTCCTGGTAAGTGTCTTAGTGATGTCCTCATTGCATCTCCATATAACTGCATCTAGATTGCGCTGTCCATTATTAATGTCTGCCTTGCGTCTGCGCCTGGGAAGAGTTCCATTATGAAGTCGATCCTTCCTATAAAGGCTCCCAGTTCGTCCGTTTCTCCACCTAAGGCTGGCACTTGACGGATTTGCTCCAGTGCTTGGTCAATGTTGATTCCAGCATCTTTGGTCTTTTTTTTTTTTTGAAGATTTACTGTACACAGAGTTCTAAGCCAAAGGTCTTCGGGCATGCAGGTTCCATATGCTGTACAACAGAATTTATATTATCTAGGTTGCGATTATGATCGTTATCATATTGTTATGAACACGTTGTAATTGTTCATATAATATATTGCGAACGAATGGCATTCCTTTATTAGATTTGCTATGGCTTTGTACAGAGTATTATTTATGAATATGCTGACGAAGACGTGTACAATGAATCTGCTCCAGTTGGTCAGCATTGGCGAAGAGTGCACCTGTTCGCATAGAGATCGCTTTGACCATCATCGACGCACCAGCTATGGATACAATCTGCGTAGGATTCTGCATCTAGCACTTCGACAGCGACATCGCAAGCTACGGTCTCAACTACTGAAGATTAGTTCCAGCCGAGGATTCTTGCTACGTACAACTGCGTCTGTCATGGAATCCTAACGTAGAGATTTTTCAGCTTCACTTAGATTATTCACCGTTAGGTGCACGGATTTAGACAACGTGTCGCTTATCGCTGCAAGGCGTAGAGCAAGGGGATTTATACACTTCTCTTACTGCGGATTGTCAGGGACTATCAATGTCCTGTGTGTGCCTTCGTGATCGATAGGGTTGTTAGGTGCCTTACTGAGCAGGTGGTGGTCGCTACGCACTTGTGTGCGCGGTGACTGAGATCCTTCAAGGCGCAGGTGACATGTATGTGTCGTACCTGTATGTGACAGGGAACATCGTTGTACTTGCGTGTGCACTGTGATCGATTTTCACTTGTGAGCAGGTAGACATGTTCTATCTACAGCATCATGTGCAGTACATTATTTAGTGAGTTCATTGACATGTAGTGTTTTGGTCTCTTTTCGCACCTTCGTTGTCATTGGTTAGACCTAGTAGGACACCTCACACCTAAATGTTTTCCCACATCATAATAACAGTATTATTGACATGAAGTGTTGATAAGCAGGTACTTCGCACGTATGTTTGTCACGTGCTGCTACCTTTTTGTGTGTGTTTTCGGTTCTCTCCCTTTTTACAGTGCACTCTGTTTGAGTGACTCTCCTTATAATAATTTCATACAGACTTCCTACCTAAGATTATAGATTCTTATTTGTAAAACCTTAGTAGTTTTCGAACACTTCATTCGACAGCTCTTTCGTCTTGTTAACAAAGCGGTATACAAAGTTTCGTATTGTGCTATCAAAGTGAAAAAGTAAAAAATAAAATTAAATAAATTTTGATAATACAAACAAAATTTAAAACTCGTGTTTGCAGTGAACAAATAATCGGAACAAGTGTCAAGAATAGCTGAAATTTTAAATCGATCAACTGTGCCAACTCTTTCGAGGGCATCAACTATGTTGCCCGGAGTACCTCGGCCCAAGGACAGAGCCGCCCCAACTATTTTAATCATTTAACCTATATGGTTAATGATAATGGATTAACTCGCAACATCAACAACACCGACTCCACCATCACCAACGACAACATCACCCCCACCACCTTCACCGACTTCAACAACTACAACATCACCCCCACCACCTTCACAGACTTCAACAACTACAACATCACCCCCACCACCTTCACAGACTTCAACAACTACAACATCACCCCCACCACCTTCACCGACTTCAACAACTACAACATCACCCCACCACCACTATTGCCAACTCCAGCAGCATCAACATCAACCACAACATCACACCCCATCAACCAACAACATCAACTATCAACAATCAACCCCACCACCTTCATCACAATACCAACTATCAAGCCCGCATCATCACTCACACCAAACTCATACGCATGCAATACAAATCATCATCAAGTGGCGCCCACCGATCAATCAACATACGCATCAAGCATGCTAGTGTTCACACCTGTGAATACTCATGTTAAAATGATTTCGAGTGGGTTTAAAAACCGGATTAGCACATTCTCTTATGAGAATAAGAATAAAAACATTGTGGAGCCAGAAGATTTTCTGAGTGAGGCGGTTCAAGAAATCCTCCCACTCATAAAGAATGTGCTAATTACGCACACCGCTTGTAAAATGAATTTAGAGCTCTTTGCAGAGTATATCAAATTCATGTGATGATGAAATGCTGATGACAGTAAAATCACATCAGTCAAATATGAGCATCATTACAGCATCGAGTGATCTAGAAGAGATCGTCCAAACTCATACAGCATTAATCAGCGGAAAAATGGATGAATTCCAGGAGAAGGATAGCGGTTGGACGATGAGTCAAATATTGAGACTGGAGATAAATATTAATAAATATACTCCGCTCAAAGTTTCAAGCTACATTGAAACACCGAAAGGCTGAGGAATAAAAAAGCATTATAAATGTGAGGATAATGACGCATTTTATTTAAAGGCATTAATCTCAGCCTAACAAAATATATTGACGGACTTTGTTTTAATGGGCATTATCTCAGCTCAAACACCATGAACATACCAGCAAGATGTTCTGCATATAAAGTTGATGCCATTGAGAGTGCATCAATAAAAATCGATGATACACTAATGCTCAACTTTGTAAATATGACTTTTCCTCTACCTCTGGATCAAATAAGAATTTTTGAAGCTCAAAACCAAAACATTAGTATCAATGTTTTTGGCTTTGACGAGGAGACGGGCGCTGTCAACGGCCCATTATACGCGACAGCGGTGGAAAAGGAAATCCACATTAGTTTGATGTTGCTGGAGGGTGAAGAGCGTGCACATTTTGTGTGGATTAAAAATTTGTCAAGGTAATATTTTTTAATAAATATTCTTTATTAAAAACATTATTTTTCATATACATATACATATACATATATTTTACTTATATATTTACATATATTTTGCCATATACTTTCAGGCTTGTAAGACGCCAAATTACGTCGCACAAGGCGCAACTGTATTTCTGCAGGACATGTCTTAATTACTCTCACAACGAGAGGATGTATATCGAGCATCGTCAACAGTGTGGAAAGGTTGTTTCAACACTCCCATCACAGGATAAGGCAAGCGTTAGTTTTAAAAATTATAATCGTAGTTTAGACGTACCTTTCGTAGTATATGCCGACTTTGAATGTATTCTCACCCCCTCAATGCACAACTTAGTGAGAATGTTATAGCAACTTCTCAACACATCCCAATAGCCTTTTCTTATTATATAAAGTGTGCATTTAACCCAGCTCTAGACAAGTTTGTTTTAGAGACTGGGGAAGATGCAGGTGTAATGTTCGTCAAGTCTCTTATGAGAGATGTAAGCGAAATTTACACTAATTATTTAACTACTATTATACCCATAGTTATGACAGATGAAGATGAGTTTAATTTTAGAAACTCACTCAATTGTCATATTTGTCAAAAGTCTTTAGGCAATGATCGCGTTAGAGATCATTGTCATTTAACCGGGTTGTATAGGGGAGCAGCACATAATGTCTGCAACATTAATTTTCAAATTGCGCCTTTTGTCCCTGTATTTTTTCACAATTTTTCAAAATATGATTCCCATTTATTCGTTAGGGAATTAAATAAAGTTGAAGGTGATATTAAAGTACTTCCCCTTAATAAGGAGTTGTACATTTCACTGTCAAAATATATTCATATTGCATCCCATGACAAAAACCTAGAGATTAGATTCTTAGATACCTTCCGGTTCATGGCAACAAGTCTAGATGCACTTAGTAGCAATCTAGATACAGAAAATTTCATTAATGTAAAAACATTTTTCCCATTAGATAATGAGTTTGAGCTTATACGTAGGAAGGGGGTCTTTCCCTATGAGTATATCAACTCAGAGAGCAGATTATATGAGACTGCTCTTTCCCCTAGAGATAAATTCTTTAATAGTTTAACAAATAAAGAATGCTCACTCGAAGATTACACTCATGCTCAAAGTGTTTGGTCAGTTTTCAGCTGTCAAAGTCTCAAAGATTACATGGAGTTGTATCTTAAGACTGATGTACTACTACTTGCCGATGTTTTTCAAAATTTTCGAGCTATTTGCAAGAAAATTTATTCATTAGATCCCGCCCATTATTACACAACACCTGGTCTTTCATGGGATGCAATGCTAAAGACTACAAAAATAGAACTGGAATTGCTTACAGATATTAATATGTATAGGTTTATCCAAATGGGCATTCGTGGTGGCTTAGTACAGTGCTGTAAGAGGTACTCAAAAGCCAACCATCTATATATGGAGAATTATGATAGCACTAAGCCATCAGAATTTTTGATGTACTTAGATGCTAATAATTTATATGGTTGGGCTATGTCTCAACATCTCCCATATTCCGGTTTTAGATGGATGAATGATGTTGAATTAAATGCATTCGACATTTCATCTATCACTGAAAATTCAGAGTCTGGTTACATTCTTGAGGTAGATCTTTTGTATCCAGACTCTCTCCATGATTACCATAATGATCTACCTTTTTGTCCGTTAAATCAAAAGCCTACTCCAGAGGCTAAAGTTCAAAAGCTTGTTGCTGACCTAAGGTCGAAAACAAAGTATCCCATCCATTACAGAAATCTTCAGCAATGCTTAAGAAATGGCCTTAAATGAACCAAAATTCATAAGATTTTAGAATTTAAACAGTCTCCCTGGCTTAAAAAGTATATAGACTTATATACATTTTACAGAACGTTGGCAAAAAATAATTTTGAAAAAGACTTTTTCAAATTATTAAATAATGCAGTCTATGGAAAGACGATGGAAAACGTTGAAAAACGTAAAGATATCAAATTGGTGACATCGTGGGAAACCACAAACTGTAATAGGTTGGGTGCTCGTGCCCTTATTGCAAAGGCCAGTTTCCATAGTTCTGCCCAATTTTCTGAAGATATGTATGCGATTCAAATGAATCGTCTACATAATGTGTATGATAAACCAATGTATTTAGGTTTTGTTGTTTTGGAATTATCAAAATGGCAAATGTATGATTTTCATTATGATTATATGAAGCCTAAATTCCAGGAGAAAGTTTCATTGAATTATATGGATACAGATTCATTCATATGTTCTATTGATACTAAAATCTTTAAAGATATTCCGGAATATATAGAGTTACGCTCTGCATTAAAAATTGAAAAAGGAGTAAAAAATGTGCTATATGGAAAAGATGAAGAAAAAAATTGGTTTTTGTTAATAATTTAGGTTTATTTATTTTTTTATTAACCTGAAAATAAAGGGTATTTTCATATAAATATATGAAAGTAGAGTGTGTGTTATCAAACACATCGATTTCCTCCTGTTAATGTAATTGTTTAGAGGAGGCACTTTTTTGTGTTCACCTATGTTCGAACTGGTTCAGAGGGCTGTGACTTAATTTAATAAATGTAAAACACGATCACTTTACATTTGTTTTCTTTCAAGTGTTGAGTCAATTTTTTGTTGTTTTGGTTACTTCAAATTAAAATTAGCGTATGCGTTTGTATTTATATGTATTATATTTTTATGTGCTAGCTTATCTTTGACTATTGATGCGCGCATCTATATTATGCCAAGCGTAACCGTGACCGACAAGTGGTAAAACGAGAGTGAGTAAATTAGATAAAGTTGCATTTGCAAGGCAAAGACAAAAATTAGAGATGAGCAAGCAAATGACGTAATAAACTACGTTAGATTTTTATTCAATGTTGTGCTTAATTATTTGTTGGCTGCTGTTGCCTCTGAAATGCTCCCCACGTTGGAAATGCTAGGGTTTCAACCGACTTGGTCTCAATGGGCAGAACAGCGATCTTGCACATGGCTCTTTTGACGGTGCCAGCTATTATTATTATTGATTATTGCTCTCGACCCGGCCAAGACGCCATTGCAGGGGTGGCACGTTGTCGTCCTTCAGGACCACGATTGAATTTTTGATCAGGTTAGGCATCGATGAGCGCCATTTTGAACGTTCTTGAAGTAATGATAAGTAGCTGGTGTTACTGTGAGGGGCGCATATAGCATAAATGTATATTTTATATACATTTATTTGCCGAGGCTATATGGCTCCTCACACTCCTTTGTATACCCTTTCTTTTTTTATTCTTACCCTTTCCGATTGGGCGTTTATTTTTATTATATACATATATATTTATTTTTTTGTTATATTTAGGTGTGAGTCCAATTTCTGTTTTTGGAGTCACACTTATTTCCCCCTTTTTATTTTTGGCGATTTGTGTGGCTTCAAGACGCTCACATGTGCCGTCCGTATTCATTTGTCTGCCGGGCTCCTGGTGACGTGAAATCCACGATTTGCTCGATCCGTGGGGTTTTCTTGGGGAGTGTAGGGCGCAGTAAATTGGTGTTTAATCCCCATGTCTTAAAGGAAATTTTTGAACGCCCTGCTGATGAATTGTGTGCCGTTGTCGCTTATCAACACCTTGTGCACTCCGAACCGTGCCAGAATCCTCTCCCTGAAGGTCTTTTGCAGTGCTGCTGTTGTAGCGCTTCTAAGTGGCACCATTTCGGTCCACTTCGAAAAGCGGTCTACAAATACCAACAGCATCGTGTTTCCATGTGTGGACCTCGGTAATGGTGCCACGAAATCCGCACATACCGTGCTCCATGGCTCTTCAGGTATCTCGGTGAGCATGTGTCCTGCCGCGGCCAATTAACTCGGCTTATATTGTTGACATATTTCACATTGGCCTGGCCAATAGTAGAGCGCGCTGTTACTCGGGCTATTGTTTTCGTGCTACCCGTATGCCATGCGGCGGCGGTGTTGTGGTTCTCGACCTCCATATAATCTGGAAACTTTCTGGGATTTTTCGTTATTGACGTTCCCATCTTTTGGATCCAGAGGCAGTCTTTATTCGCCTGGTCCATTGCATCTTCCACAGTTGAGACTCTCAGGCATGTCTCCTTCAGAGGTTGCCGGGATAGGGCATCTGCCACAACATTCAGGTTTCCTTTCCTGTATTTGGTGTCGAAATCAAATTGTTAAACTCCAGTGCCCATCTCGAAATCCTACCTGAGGGGCTTTGGATGGAGTTGAGCCACTTCAGCGCCATATGATCCGTGATGACGGTGAAGTGGTATCCTTCCAAGTAAGGTCGCAGCTTCCTTATGCCCCAGATTATTGCAAGGCACTCCTTTTCGCTCCGCTCCGCACCATTAAACGATCTGCTTGCATACGATATGACCCGTCCCTCCTCTGAGTTTTGGATCGATATCGCTCCCAAGCCATAATTGCTGGCATTAGTCTGCATCCGTCTGGGCTTGCCAACACAAGTGACTGTGTCAGATTTGACTTCACATTTTCGAAAGCTTCCTGGTGCTCTCCGGTCCGTTCCTATTTCGTGCCATTTTTTAGTAGTGCGTTTAGCGGATGTACAGTAGTGGCGAAATCTGGTACGAAACGCCTGTACCAGAATGCCACTCCCAAGTATTGCCGTAGTTCTTTGACGTTTCCAGGGGGCCTCAGTTCGGCGATAGCAGCTACTTTCTCTGGGTCAGTGCGGATTCCTTCTTCCGTGATATGGTGACCGAGGTATTTGAACTCCTGTTTGAAGAAGTCGCACTTCTCCACGTTGATCCTCAAATTCGCAGCTCTCAGCCGTCGGAACAATTCTCTTAAATTGTCCATATGTTCCTCGCGGGTTTTCCCGATCACTATGATGTCGTCCAAGTATGCGAATGCGGTCGAGGGCTCTCTGGAACGTAGCTGGTGCCGAATGGAGTCTGAATGGCATTACTTTCCATTGAAACAGTCCCTTCCCTGGGACTGGGAATGCCGTCTTCGCTCGACTCTCTTTCTCCATCGGTGATGTTCCTTTTATGACCTCAAATGCCGCCAATTCTCGTTGCAAGAATGCATCGATTTCTGCGTCGGAATGTACTGGTGGTATTTATTTATTTATTTATTTTTATTTATTTATTGTCAACTAGGATCAGTCGACACCAAAATTACAAAAACAAGAAATTTGATTTAATACAATTAAAAATAACATTAAAATGATGTATAAATTTAAAAATAATAATAATTTAAATGAAATTAAAAAATTTAAATGAATTAAAATGAATTCTGGAGTATTTAAATGCAAAATGGTCCAACATTTGTTGCATGGATTGGGGAAAACCCAGAAAAAACCCAATCAGACCAAATATAATTAGTAAGAGATTAGTTATCTATCACCTGTGCATGTGTAAAGGTTATTCCCGAGATAGGACATTTAAAATTGAGTTTTTAATTATAGAAATAGAGAATAATTAATAGTACAGCGATTAAGGGAAAGTGGGAAGAAATAACGAGAAGGTCTAAGGGGAACAGAAAAATTTATTTGGCTCATCAACGCTGCTGAATCGATTTCGCCTTTAAGTAATTTAACTACAAACATAACTCCTAGTATAACACGACGGTTAATTAGGGAGGGAAGGTTAATAAGAAGCAGCCTATTGGTGTATGGAGGAAGTACAGAGGAGGAAGAGAGGATTTTAGTTTTTCGTTTTTTAGTTTTTTGGTGCTTCATTAGAAGACGAAGCACCAGAAGGATTCTGAGGTAAGGTAATAGAATGCCGAATACGTTTTTTGTTTGTAAACTCTTTTATAAGTAAGCCCTTCGGCCAGAAATTAGCACAGCAAATTGTGCCAAATTCTTCAGCCGGAACACTTATCTTAAAGGACGAAATTTCTCTTTCGTAGTTAAATTTAAATTTTTCAATTGATATTCCTGTAGATGACATTTTGCCGTGTATGTAGGCTTTAATGTCATCATAATGAAAATTTGCATCTTAGGTACAACCACCTTAAGAGTCCTAGGAGCACTGCTAGCAAGAGGAGGCGGAATAGAAACGGGCACAGTGGCCTGTGACTAAATTGAGTCACCACTGTTGGTTGTAGGTGGAACCGGTGAATTAAACTGCATCAACTGCTAACCATTATGAACAGTGGGAGTCAGCGGTGCATGGGTCAACAACAGAGCAGGGGTCAATAAACCTGTTTCCTGAGGCATAGCAGGCTCGGCCGATCGCTTCCGCTCAAGAGACTCATTCAACAATTTTACGTTATTGAATTGAGTCTCCATAGCATCAAAATCAGCGCTGAGCTTACTAAAAGCTAGACGGAGACTGTGGAAGCCCCGTCTAGTTTGCCTCATAAATCCCTGAATATCAGACTCCGTCTCGCGGCATCGTTCACAGCAACACTTTACTCCCGACTTACCGCCGATCACATCCCTAATCCGTTGCGTGAAACCGGCACATTTAAAGTGTACCACGTTTTCAGACAACCAACAACAGATGAAGTCGGCCTTTGGATCGGCTAGGCACTTGCAACTTTTTAAATAACACGCAGACATAATTGATTGAATTGAAAACTTTACAAATATTCGGCGCAGCACAGAGAAAATAAGAAAACAAACAGTGCACAAGAGATGAGAGTAATAAAGCGCACACAAAAACCGCTATAACAACTAAAATGCAAAGCGATCAAGAATGCAATGAGAGACAATGAAACAAAAAGCAAAAACAAAACACTAGCTGTTAACCGCGCTCACAATGTTTACAAGAATAACACTTTTATGTTTTGTAGCAAAATTACTAACAGAACCGAAATGAACGAAGCAATTACATACAAATTAAATAGAACTAAAGCACAGATATTTTTTATATTAAACAAATTAAATGTGCGTTGTTATACCTTAGTAATAATCTAAAACACCGTTTGTTCGCGTGCATACTCTCGCCTTGTTGGCTGTGGTGTGGATGCTACCTATTGTCTGGTGAACATCTGCATTGAATTGCCGCCAATTCCTGTATCCTTGTGCTGTGTGGAAGTCTGGATTCTCCGAATTTTCGACGCATCATATCCAGTGTTCCGCTCAGCTCCACCTGGAATTCTTCCTCCTTTTTAGGTTATAAACCCACGCACGAACCATATTTTTTTGTTAATATATATAATGTGTGTTATTAATTATCGCAACCACCAAAGTTGGGCGCCAGTTGTAAAGAACCGTTTGTCGGACTGACCGTTCGTGCAAAAAAATTTGTATTTGATTGCGATGCGACAACTAATAACACGTTTATTTTATATATATTCTATTAATGGTTTTATTTAGTTTCCACTATTTTAGTTGTACGAGTTGAAGAGTGCTCCTGTTCGCGAGAGTTTGCTCCAGGCACTCCGCGCACCAGTTAGGCAAGTTTGTGTTTCGCCTGCCCGACAGCGACACCATACGGCACTCCGGTTATTCACCAGGATTCGTACACGCGCTGTCTAAACACAGATTTAGTTTCACTTGGTTCGCATAGCTTGTGCGGATTCTGCCTGTTACCACAACTCAATCGTGGCAAGGATTCACACTTCTCACCAGATTTCAAGAACTCAATGTCCTGCGTTGTCATTCGGGCTGGCAGAGTCGAGTCCTTCTATGCTCCTTAGTAGTAGGGAACTGGAGGAAGTCGAAAATCTTTTTTTTGACAGCTCTTGAATTTTAATTGCCTAATTATGGCACTTGATTTATTGCTTTTTTGGTGGGGGGTGACAGGTGTGTGACGTTTTTTAGAAAAATTTATGATTTTGGGTCACGTACGTGACATTAATGATCGAAGGGTCATGATTTATGGATGATCCGTTATTTTTTTTTGTATTTGGGTTGGAGTCAGGTTGAGTATCACTCGCGCACTTGTGTGTGCGTACGTGATTGAGTTTTCGTAAGGAGGAGATTGTGAGCAAGGGGTGTTACCTGTAACCTGTATGCTAGAATGTAGTGGAAGATCGGTTGACAGATAGCACACAGGTGTGCAGGAACTTGTTTTGTTTTGTTTTGATTTTTTTTAAGGGAGGGTTCATTAATCAGTGGAAAATTATTTTTGCTTCTCTTTTTTCACCTTCATTGTCATTGGTTAGAACTCGTAGGACACCTCCCACCTGAGAGGGTATTATTGACCTGAAGTGTTGATAAGCAGGTACTTCGCACTTATGTTTGACACGTGCTGCTAACTTTTGTGTGTGTTTGTTTTCGGTTCTCTCCCTCTTTTTACTATGCGTCCTGGTTGAGTGACCCTCCTTATGATGATTTCATTAGAATTTGAAAAATAGCCTGCTATAATTTCATATCTGCACGCTTCATACCTAATATTATAGATTCTAAAGCCTTAGTAGTTTTCGGACTCTACAATAATCACTCATTCGTTTTGTGCTATCAAAGTGTAAAAGCAAAATTAAAAAAATTTTCGTGCTGTGCTGTCAAAGTCTAAAAGCAAAATTTAAAACCACCACCTTCACCAACTCCAGCAGTAACATCTTCATTAACAACATCACCCCCACCACCACCACCATTGCCAACTCCAGCAGCATCAACATCAATCACAACACCACCCCAACAACCAACAGCACCAACATCATCAACACTACTAGGCCTTCATCATCTTCTCAGACCAAGGTTTGCAATATACAAATAGCATCGACATAGTGGAGCGCCCATCTGCGATCGAATTCACATAAGATGCTTGTGTTTACACCTGTGAATACCCAGGTGAAAATGATTTCGAGTGGGTTTAAAAACAGAATATCTACCTTTTCTTATGAGAATAAGAACAAAAGCTTAGTGGAACCAGAAGAGTTTCTGAGTGAGGCAGCCCAAGACTCCCACTAATAAAGAATGTGCTAATTACGTACACGGCATGCAAATTGAATTTAGAACTCTTTGCGGAGTACATTAAATTCAATGATGATGAAATGCTGATGACAATAAAATCACATCAGTCGAATATGTGTTTGTTAATAGCATCAAGTGATCTAGAAGAGATCATAAAAACTCCCGCTTCATTAATTTGCAGAAAAATGGATGAATTCCAGGAGAAGGACAGCGGCTGGACAATGACACAAATATTGAGGCTGGAGATAAATATTAATAAATATACTCACACAAAGTTTCAAGTTATATTGAAACACCGAAAAGGCTGAGAAATAAAAAAGCTATTATAAATGTGAAAAACAATGACACATTTTGTTTTAAAAGCGCATTAATCTCAGATGGGAGCAGCTAACGGCCTATTATACGCGACAGCGGTGGAAAGGATATCCACATTAGTCTGATGTTGCTGGAGGGTGAAGATCGTGGACATTTTGAATGGATAAAGAATTTATCAAGGTAATATTTTTTAATAAATACTCGTTATTAAAAAGAATATTTTTCATTAATGTCTATTTTTAGATTTTTTCCATTTACTTTTAGGCTGAAAAGAAGACAAATTACGTCACACCATGGCCAACTTTATTATTGCAAGACGTGTCTAAATTACTCTCACAACGAGAGGATGTACATTGAAAATCGTCATCAGTGTGGGAAGGTTGCATCAACGCTCCCATCAGAAGAAAAGGCAACCTTAGTTTTAAAAATTATAATCGTAGTTTAGAGGTTACATTCGTTGTGTATGCCGACTTTGAATGCATACTCACCCCCTCAAAGCACAACTTAGTGAGAATGTTGTAGCAACTTCTCAGCACATCCTAATAGCGTTTTCATATTACATAAAGTGTGCATTTAACCCAGCTTTAGACAAGTTTGTTTTAGAGACTGGGGAAGATGCAGGTGTCTCTTATCAGAGATGTAAGCGAAATTTACATGATGATTAGATGAGTTTAGTTTTAGAAAGGCTCTCAATTGTCACATTTGTCAAAAGTCTTTAGGCAAAGATCGCGTTAGAGATCATTGTCATTTAACCGGCTTGTATAGGGGAGCAGCACATAATGTCTGCAACATTAATTTTTAAATTGCGCCTTTTGTCCCTGTATTTTTCACAATTTTTCAAAATATGATTCCCATTTATTCGTTAGGGAATTAAATAAAGTTGAAGGTGATATTAAAGTACTTCCTCTTAATAAGGAGTTGTACATTTCACTCTCAAAATATATTCATATTGCATCCCATGATATAAACCTTGAGAATAGATTCTTATATACATTCCGGGTCATGGCAACAAGTCTAGATGCACTTAGTAGCAATCTAGATACAGAAAATTTCATTAATGTAAAAACATTTTTCCGCTTAAGTATTGAGTTTGATCTAATACGTAGGAAGGGGGTCTTTCCCTATGAGTATATCAACTCGGAGAGCAGATTATATGAGTCGCTCTTTCCCCCAGAGATAAATTCTTTAATAGTTTAACT
>JAWNNC010000023.1:0-86683 GCA_035043275.1 Drosophila tanythrix
AAAAACAAGGAGCTCGCTAAAAAGAAACTTTCAAAGCATTAAATTAGGTAGAGCCGCAAATGAATATCAACTGGAGGAAACGTTTAAGCCAATAACAAAACCTCTTCAGAAAATCGTTAGGGGGAATGAAATAGCAAATCAGTTTCTGAAAGTAAAAAAAGAAGAAGAGGAAAGACAATCAAATACTAAGAATGAAATTAAAAGGGCTGAAAACTATTATGATGCAATAGATAGAGGAATATCTGAGCTTCGAACACAGGATTTTTCGTTTGCACCAAGCGAAGAGAGTTATAATAACGCTGATACAATTAGTAATGAAGACCAGAGTCAATCGAATGAAATAACTGATGAGATCTTTAATCTTAGTGTTCAAGTATGAACATGTTGAGATGCCGATAGCTGACTAAATGCAGCGTTCTCAAGATTAGGCACTTGAGGCGAGCATGCATGGGGTCAAGCTAATTTTAGAGTTCAAGAGGGCATGGGACAAATATTGCAGTCGCTGCACACGATGGAGGGAGACAGCGGTCGTCTTACAAACGGCCGCACTCGATAAGAGACCAATGCGGTCGCCTTACAAACGGCTGCATAATATATTTCTATATATGTATTTAGATTTAAGAATTGTGTATAAATAAAGGGCTTGCTCGTCAGAGCATGCAGTTCGAAACTAATCGTCGACTCCGCTCGTTTGATTTCACACTATACGTGTCTCAAACATTTTGGTCCTTCGAGCCGGATACAGAATTCAAAGTTGAATCTGTATATTTAGTTCTACATTAATGTAGTTTACATTATTGTAGTTAAAGTGAATATATTGTCGAAAAAGCAGCAGGAGCTGCTAAAAATGGAGCCGTTCACATCAAAAAAAGAGATTGGTGGACGGTCCGAAGGAATGATTAAGTCATCCAACGAGGAGGCTCTTCAAACGGATCGTTCGGCGAAGCCAAAAGACCCTAATTTTGATAAATTAGAGATGCGCCTAGCCGGTCTACGGGAAGAAATGGAAATCGCCCAAAAACGGTTGGCTAATCCAGCAAGAAAGGAGCTGCAAAAAATTAAGAATATGCTGGACGTCCGTATGAGGACGATTGAGAAAATTATAAAGACGTTGGAAATGGAAGACAAATCATGGACATGTTCGGATGACATTGAAGAGCTAATGTTCAATGCGGAATGCTTAAAAGGGGACATCGATATAGAATTGTCGGATTTGCCATCTACATCAACACAAGAGCATCCCAGGTAAGAAGCTCCAAAGGTTGACATGCCTCATTTTAATGGTAATGCCAAGGAATGGCCAAACTTTTTTGGCCTATTCACCGAAATAATACATGATCGAGAGGACATCAGCGACACAATAAAGCTGAATCACTTGAGATCATGCCTGAAAATAGAAGCATCCACAATGGTAAGCCATTTACTGATTGGCTCAGCAGCAAACTACCAAAAGGCATGGAATCTGTTGTGCAACCGCTACGAAAATAATAGAAAGATTTTCGCTGATCGGCTGAACACGTTATTGGAATTGGAACCATTAAGATGCGATTCAGAGGAGAGGATCCGCAAATTCCTAGATGTGGCAACGGAAAGTATCTATATCATAAAGGAAAAGTCGAAAATTGGCAATTCCGCAGATGTTATCTTCGCCCAAATCCTTCTTCTACGATTTTCGACAGAGGCGCTGCAGCAGTACGAGCAACATGTTAAAACGAAAAACAGAGAGATCCAATCTCTGGAGGACGTACAAGAGCTCATCAATCAGCTATACCATGCGGTGGATTCAGTACAGAAAAACGTGGTTAAAGAGACAACGCACCGTCAACAGAGAGCTTGCCGATTTTGTACGATAAGCGGGCACTACATAAACAGATGTCAAAAATTTAAAGCAGCAAATTTAACGAAACGAAAGGAATTTGTAAAAATTCAACATTTATGCTTCCGTTGCTTGGGGACTCATGCTATGGCGGAATGCAGAAAGGACTGGAGATGCCAGCAATGTAACAAGCACCACAATACTTTGTTACATGAAGAAACAAAAAAGGAGAGTGTGAACTGGCTTAAACAAAATAAAGGACAGGAAACACTGTTGGCCACAGCTGTTGTCAACATAAGAAGTGCCAATGGAAACTACAAGCAACTTCGAGCATTGATGGATGGAGGATCGCAGCGCACCCTGATATCAGAAGAGGCAGTGCAGCTTCTAAGGCTGAAGAAAAATAAGGAGAAGTACAAAGGGTTGGTGCGCGAAAAGTATGACCAACTGCGACAACAGGAGAAAGATCGGCAGATGCACCTACTGGAAGAACTGCGTGGCATAAAGTTCAGCAACGACGAAGACTACATGGAGCAACCGCAAACTAAGGAGCAGAAGCTGTATGAAATGTCTGGCCAAATACAGCTATTGGAGCAGGCCAAGCTGCGTATGGATATGACACTGAAGCAGCGCGACGAGGAAATCAAGGTGCTCGAATGTCAGCTGCAAACGGAGCACGAGGAGCGCTCAGGGTTGTTGCGCGAAAGGTATGAATTGGAACGCAAACTCAGCTCCATGAAGGATCGCAATCGTGCAGATCGCGATGCCGAAGAGGCATTGAACCAAAAGTTGCGTCGCGATTTGGGCGATGCGCAGACACAGTTGGAGCGACTCAAGGCGGATACACCTGACAAGACACTAATCAACCAATTACGTAATCAGTTGAAGAATGCTGATTCTGCACGCACGCTGGCTTTGAAGGCGCTCCAGACCGCAGAGGCGGAGCTCGCCGAGGTGCAGGCCAAGGTCGAAAAGTCGCATAGGACTCGCAACGATGCCGAGGAGCGCGCAACTGTGGCGCAACGCGATTGCGCCAAATTGCAGGTCCAGATCAAGGGGAACGAAGAGCAGCTGAGCAAGTTGATGAAGAAGTACAACGTCACCATCGAGCAGGTGGCCAAGCTGCAGCATAGACTGGACAATGCGGAAAATATTGGTGATCTTCTTTGGCTGTCATGTTTAAACGTTTGGAAATGCGCACCAAGGAGCTGGAGTCGCTACCAGAACTGGAGCAAGCTACACGGGAGGTGCAAGTGAGCCGACACAAGGAAGTTTTCGAGAAGATACAAAAAGCAGTGACACAATCGGAGAAACGCAAAATGCAATCGCAGGATGTTTTCAAGAACTTGCAAGAGAGTGAACTGGAGTCGTTGACGCGATGCAACGACTTGAAAAAGAAAAAATCCTGGCACTTTTTTCCCCCGGGGAGTCCCCCATGGGAGGATTATGGAAACCTCGAGCTGAAGCGATGAAATATAGTCTAAAGCGGATCTTTCGAAACAATAGCTGCACCTATGAAGAGTTTTCTACGCTGCTATGTCGCATAGAGGCAGTGCTGAACTCGCGGCCATTGATGGAAGTAGATAGAGACGGACGA
This sequence comes from Drosophila tanythrix, assembly GCA_035043275.1. NCBI lineage: Eukaryota > Metazoa > Arthropoda > Insecta > Diptera > Drosophilidae > Drosophila > Drosophila tanythrix. The sequence goes on from JAWNNC010000023.1 coordinate 3,414, forward strand.
TGTTCGCACCGCTGGACATTCCTAGGAAGGTTGAATCCTATATTCATTCAGACCTCTCAAATGTTGAAGGAAACAAGAGGAACAGCACTTCATGCCACGCATCCTGGGATAACAGCTGGGCATAAACTACAAGCAGCATAAAAACTTTACTATAAAAACGTAATATAAGAATACTATGTTTAATATTATATTTACTGTCCCCCCGGAGAATGTTCAAATATGAACATGTTGAGATGCCGATAGCTGACTAAATGCAGCGTTCTCAAGATTAGGCACTTGAGGCGAGCATGCATGGGGTCAAGCTAATTTTAGAGTTCAAGAGGGCATGGGACAAATATTGCAGTCGCTGCACTCGATGGAGGGAGACAGCGGTCGTCTTACAAACGGCCGCACTCGATAAGAGACCAATGCGGTCGCCTTACAAACGGCTGCATAATATATTTCTATATATGTATTTAGATTTAAGAATTGTGTATAAATAAAGGGCTTGCTCGTCAGAGCAGGCAGTTCGAAACTAATCGTCGACTCCGCTCGTTTGATTTCACACTATACGTGTCTCAAACACTTGGTGTAAATGAATTAGAACGTCAGAAAAAGCTTGATAAAGCATTTGGACCTACTAAAAAACAGTCGGCAAATTATATTGGGCAGTTCTAAAATAACTGTTTTCAACAAGAAAATTGAACTGGAAACTGGTGAAAAATGGAATCTTACTCCTGGATTATATTCATTAATTTACTTCAAAGATCCTAAAGGTTAAAATAATACGCATTTGGATATATATCAGAAAATCTTATCAAAGACCAATGCCCATAGAAAAATTCATCTGCCTAATGGTCCGTTTAAGGGAAATCGTTCTAAAAAGTACAATCAAATAATAAAAAAACTTTTCTCAAAAAATGAGAGTAGTAGGGAACTGAGCATTCTATGACAGGAAGTCCTAATCGTTTTTTTTTTATTGCTTTCGATTTTTAATTGCTTCATTATAGCACATAATTTATTGCTTTTAGGTGGGGGAGTGACAGGTGTGTGACCTTTTTTAGAAGAATGTGTGGTTTTGGGTCACGTGCGTGACATTTATGATCGAAGGGTACAGATTTATGGATGACCTTTTGTTTTATTGGGGGTTGGAGTCAGGTGGAGGATCACTCGCGCACTTGTGTGTGCAGGTACGTGATTGAGATTTTTTAAGGAGGAGATTGTGAGCAAGGTATGTAACCTATAACCTGTATGCTAGAATATAGTGGAAGATCGGTTACCAGCTACCGCACAAGTGTGCAGGTACATGTCTTTTGATTTTTTGAGGGTGAGTTCATTGATCAGTGTAAAAGTGTTTTTGGTTCTCTTTTCGCACCTTCGTTGTCATTGGTTAGACCTAGTAGGACACCTCCCACCTAAATGTTTTCCCACATCTTAATTACAGTATTATTGACATGAAGTGTTGATAAGCAGCAACTTCGCACGTACGTTTAACACGTGCTACCTTTTTGTTCGGTTCTCTCCCTTTTTTACAGTGCACTCTGTTTGATTAGGAGGATCACTATGATGATTTCACAATAATTTGAAATAATAGCCTGTTCTGATTTGTATACCTGCAGACTAGGTTCGTACAGTTTATTATGTTTAAATAAAAGAATTTTTTTTGTTTACGTTTTCATAATATAATTTATTTATTCTTATTGTTATAGTTTAATTTTAAAGATAAATGTATATATTAAAATGTATTATTATTATTAATATCCATTTTGTTGAACCTCTTTGCTAGGTTAGTGTATTGAAATATAAGACGATTCAGATTTCTTTTATATGATACAAAGTAGTGACAAGCACATGTATCAACTCCTTCTCTTGCATCATTCGAGGACCATGAGCACACCGTCAAGTGCTTTCCATATTTTGATTTAATAAGACGATAGTTTTCATACTCAAAGAAATATTCTCGGTATTCCTCCAACAGTTTAGCGTGCTCAGGAAAAAGCACATCCTCAAACTCCTTGAGGAAATCATAAATTTTCCTCAAATTTGGCTTAAATCCAAAATTCGTAATTAGACCCATATTGTTGTTTATTCTTCAAAAGCCGAAATGCAACTAAAGAATTATTTTACTTTATTTTTAAAGAGTCTATACTTGTTTCACTTTCTTTTGTAATACTTGTCTACACTGGTTTACATCTTTTTTTATTTCTTTTCCCATTTTTCTTGAAATTTCAAAACATAAACGAGTTAGGTCAATTTCTGCGTCATGTCCATAAGATGCATCTAAATCTAAAAGTTGTACATCGTATTTTCCCATTTTTAAACATTTAGGGATAATATAATTATTATATATATTACAAATTTGATTTTTCAGCAACGTGTTCCAATTTGTTATATAGTATATAAATTAAACTGTTCCTTTAGAGTTTTTGGAAAAAAACACAGAACTGTTTCGTTTGAGTGCTTTATTAGGACTGAATTATTCAATATTCTTTATTAAAAATGTAACATCGGTTTGCTGCGCTCTGCTGGTGTCTTGGCGTTTGTAGTTGTGTCGCTGTAGCTGCTGTCGCTGTAAGGCTCCGTTATAATATGCCGACGCGGCATCTGCAATCCGTTAGGTCAGTTGTGATCCGACAGGGTACTTGCAGTCCGTTAGGGCATTCTGGCGCCTAGGAAGTAAATTGTGTCGCTGAAGCTATTGTCGCTGTTATAATATGTTGACGCGGCATTTGCAATCCGTTAGGTCATTCGCAATTTCCAGTCCGTTTGGGCATTCTGGCGCCTAAGCAGAAATATTCTTTAGTTGTGTCGCGGCATTTGCAATCCGTTAGGTTATTTGGAATCTGACGCGAATAGGGTTTCTCTCGAACAGCTAACAAATTACTCATTGTTCTCTTATTTTTAGACCCAATGACTTTAAAAACAATTTGTTCTCTGTTGTGAGTATTGTTCTTAACGATCTTCTTTCTTCTGCAGTATAACTCAAAGTGTTTGATGATGGGGGATAACACACGTTTTTATTATAAATTATCATTTTTGATGTCTTAAATGTAAGCGAAGTGTAACACTTTCATTACGCAAATTAACTAAATGACCGTCCTGATCGACAATCCGTATTATTAATGAGTGTATCTCTCTAGTGTTCACTGGAAATAAATAAGATTGTGGGGCTTCTCACTCATTTTATAGCCTGGAGGAACATTTAAAGCAAACTCATGCAATACATGGCTTGATTCTGCATTAACATACGATCCGCTTACAATATTACATTCTATCCGAATTGTATTTACTTTTAAAATATCCACAGGCTGGTCTGAGATGTCAACAGAATTCGGGTTTAATATCTTTTTATTAAACCCAAATAATTGACCAATTGTATTCTCTTTATTAAAATATATAGCTTGTTCCTTAGTTGAAATTAATACTTGAAGCGTATTGTTGTTACTTTCGATGAGAGGATGTTTCAATTTATCTGATTCTTTTTCCTCCATTTTCTCAATAATAATATTTCTATATCACTAAGCTCGTATGATCCAACAGGTATCTCAAAAACATGTTCTCCAATATGAAATAAATTATTTTCATGATCAACATTTGGAATTGAGTTATACATGTGGAAATCAATGAGTGCACACTCATAATTTCCCTCCAATTCAATGGGTGGATGATAGTTTGCAATTAAAATTGAGCTGTTGCCCGTTAAAGTAAGAGTTGTTGTCATTTCGATCGATTATTTTCAAGTGAAATAATAATTAGAATTTCCCATATTATATCTCAGATTCTAATAAAATCAGCGAATCCCCGTCTATAGCGTCCATTTTCTAGAGGATCATCTTTACTTATTAGTAAGAAACCATAATTTTCCTTCCAACAAAATTGACAAATGTTCTTAAATTCATCAAATTTCATATCTACGCCTACATGATCTTGGTATACATGTTTCATATTTAGTTCATCTTGTTTGAACATTGTTTATGTGGGTTATGTTAAGCCATGCTATGTCAGCTGTTGGTATTTTGGCTTAACATAGCCTACGATCCGCATGCTCTCTTCTTGCAATGTATCCCAGCGCTCTCGCGCTCTCAGCGCTCTCAGCGCTCTCACTGTTAATTAGTTTTCATCTATCCATTGTTTACACTCGCATTCGTATTACACAAACCATAAATTTCAAGTGAAATAAATATCCAAGGAAAAATCCCAAAACTCAAACTGTCTTTTTCTGGAAGAAGAAAGAAGGAAAGGAAGATCTGCCCCCCTACATTTACGTGGTCCTTCGAGCCGGATAATTCCAAAACACCGCTCGCCCCAGCTCGCATCGGTGGATTTCCAACCCCAACCAAAATCAATCAGATAAGTACATAACGTACATATATCCAAAGCATACAGTCCGCTGAATCGCCAATTACCGGCCTCCAAAAATTCCGAATACCATAAGGTATTACAGTCCGATAATTGTACGTAGAAAAAAGTGTGAAAAGGGTGAAGTGAAAATTATTTCCATATCAGCCATTTTTTCGACTACTATCCAAAGTCCAAAAGGCACATAATTTCACATTCCCATATTTATATGTACTCCATACATAAATACGCACACACTTTTTAGTGACACCAATACAATTATAAACCAATACAATACAATATAAAAACAACTTCGCATAATTTCGCCTGCTGCAAGAATTCTTTTTAACATTTCAATTTAAACTGGAGAATTCTTGCATGCTATTATTCCAACTATGCCATTATAAACATACGTACATATGTGATATTCAATTCTTTGCCGTACACTGCACATTGGTACATGCAAACATAAACATAAACATACAACCACAAATTAAAATAATAAAGATTGGCCGCACACACAAAAACAAAGAGATCAATAAAGATAACAGACGGCATAATTCAATAACTAATTAAATGAATTCAAAACATATGTTTGTATGTACACATCCACTATTTCAGTGACGGCAAGGAATTAACACAATCCGACCAACAAATATTATTATTAATATTATTATTTGTTACTATTATTATTTTAATTAATAATTGTAATATTGTTACACGTCCGACCACATTATTTATGCTCCGAAACTTTTTTTCCATTGTCTTGTCTTAAATTCATCACTTTGTCACTCCGCAACATTAACATAACCAGCTGTTATTGTTACCTTGTCAGCTGTTATTGTAATAACTTACCAGCACATCCAGGGCTGCAGTGACAAAGAAAATATTTTTTATGCGAGATCACCATTCCGACTCTTCACAGTCACGATCTCGTAAGTAAAAAAAAAAATATATATACTAGTCCAATAAAGTTTCCAACAAATATATATAAAAAAAAAAACCTTCCTCTTCTTGAATTCATTCTCTGAGTATCAGAAAGACCATATATGAACTCAGAGAATAATTCGAACAATAAGAAGCAATTATCCGTTCCTCCGCAACGTGATATCAGAAGTTCGCCCATTTCGTGTGGCTCCAATAGACCAACACCAAGGTCGTCGGCTTCAAAGTTCAAAAGCGAACCAGCTCCTACTGGAAATAAGCCTGTTAAGCAAAAACAGCTTATTCCAAGGAGTCCGACAGGCACACGCGCTCACGTAAGCAAGATCATAAGCTCGAGCAGAATGGCGCTAAGCGACTTTATCGCTATTTCCGATCGACTCAGCCATTATGAGGCAATGATCAACATCCCATCCACAACGCCCGCCACAGTATACACACTCGAGATCCGCCGAGACCAGATACGATCCCTATGGGAAAAGGTCGAAAAGGAATATGAGTTGTGCTCCAAAACTGCGATCCAAGGGGAAAGCAGTGAAGATAGTGCGGTCAGGCAGAATAAGTACTTCCATTGCTATTCTGTCTACGAACGCTGTGCAGCTCAACTCAGTGAGCAAATCGCACAAGCTGCGGCTGCAAGTAGACCGCAGCCAGTTCCGCTTGCACCTCCGATAATGAGGGGCTGCAGGCTTCCACCCGTCGACACCGAAGTTTTTAGTGGAGACTACCTTCGATGGCCTACGTTTCGGGACCTGTTCACAGCCGTCTATATAGACAATCCAAGTCTATCTCCGGTGGAAAAACTCTTCCACCTAAATTCCAAAACCAGCGGTGAGGCGAACAATATAGTTGCCAAATCACCACTGACCAACGATGGGTTTCAGTCAGCGTGGCAAAACCTGACTGAAAGATTCGAGAATAGAAGATTGCTCGTCAACAGTCAACTCAAGGTGCTGTTCAATCTTCCATCCATATCCCATGAAACGGGAAGGTCACTCAAGGACCACCAGAGCACCATCCAAGGGTGCTTGACCGCGCTAGAACTAGCCAAGGTCAAAACTGAGAATTGGGATTGTTTCCTGGTTTTCCTATCTTCATCGAAGCTCCCAAAACTAACTCTATCGTTATGGGAGCAATCCATACATAATAAGTCAGAGATTCCGACATGGGATGAACTCAACTCTTTCCTATTGGAGCGATACCGCACCTTGGAAGCCATCGAGGACATGATGCCAAGCACAAGCACGCACATGCAGCAAAGACCTACGCGCAAAGAAGCATGCTCCAAGGTCAACTCTTTTGAAAGCAAGATTTCCGTAAAAACACAATCGTGCAGGCTGTGCTCCAAAGAGAATCATCCGATTCGATTATGTCCGCAATTCCTCCAAATGTCGGTCAAGGACCGAGCTGCTTACATAAAGCAGCAAAAGTTGTGTTTGAATTGCTTTGCAAGAGGCCATATTCTCAAAGACTGCACAAGTGCGCACAGCTGCTTCACGTGCAAAGGTCGTCACCACACACTCCTTCATCGTGGCGACCCCTCTCCCCAGCCAGCCTCTGCAACAGTTACTACTCCAAGTAACGTTCCAGATCCACAAAATCCGAGAAATGTACAAACATATTTCTCTGCAAACACACAAGGTGTCTTGCTAGGCACTGCCCTTATAAATATCTGCCATGCAGGTATCAAATATAAGGCACGTGCATTGATTGATTCGGGCTCGGAAGCAACCTTCATCACCACGAGGTTGTTCAACCTGATCAAGCCTCCTTTTCAACCCGTCCAAGCCCAAGTCAATGGCTTAAATCAAGCTATCGCAGCGAAGCCTCAGAAGTTATGTCACTTCCACATAGGCTCTCCGACAAGGCCTCGAATTCAAATTGAGATTTCGGCCTTTGTCCTTCCACACTTGGCAGGTAACCTACCATCGTACTCAATTCATGAGAATACGTTGAAGGACTTGCCAAATATCCAATTGGCTGACCCGACTTTTCACAGGAGCTCGCAGATTGACGTGCTACTAGGCGCAGATATCATCCCATCCATACTGCTCGGCGGCTCCATTCCGAACATTTGTGGGACACTGTTGGGGCAAGAATCAGTTTTTGGATGGATTCTCACAGGTCCAATAACACAAGGCAGTGCCACATCAATTTCTTCTTTCACAACAAGAATTTCCAGTAATCCGACACCTCCATTAGAAGATCTTCTAACAAAATTTTGGGAGGTGGAGGATCTTCCTTCGAGTCCTATAAGAGACTCAGATTCTGTATGTGAAACGAATTTTATCCGCACCACTATTAAAAATGAAAATGGTAAATACGTTGTCACCCTACCGTTCCGCAATCCTGATCACATCCAGTTGGGACATTCAAGGTCCACCGCACTCGCTCAGTTTCTAAAGAACGAAAGCCGTTTGAAGAGAAACATTCCCTTAAAAGAGCAATACGATTCTGTGATTCAGGAATATTTGGATCTCGGTCACATGAGACAAGTCCCTCAAAGTGACACAGACAACTACTATTTACCCCATCATGCTGTTTTGAAACCAGACAGCACCACTACAAAGGTCAGAGTAGTATTCAACGCCTCCAGTCCAACCTCAAACGGCAAAAGTTTGAACGACAACCTTTATCCGGGACCCGTCCTTCAATCTGATCTGACAGTTCAGATCTTAAAATGGCGTTATTTCCGCTACTGCTTCAATGCCGACATAACCAAGATGTATCGACAAATCTTGGTGGACTCAAAGCACACCCCCTATCAAAGAATTCTTTTCCGGAATAAGAAGGGAGAAGTGTGTGACTTTGAGCTCAATACTGTCACATTTGGTGTCAATTGCGCTCCATTCTTGGCAATCCGAGTACTCCAACAGCTCGCAAAGGATGTCCAAGAACAGTATCCTCTGGCAAGTGACATTATTTCACATTTCATGTATGTGGATGATGTACTTGCAGGAGCCCATTCCAAGGATCAAGCAATCTCCAAAATCCGAGAACTCCGTAAGGCTCTGGCACAGTCCGGGTTTCCATTACGAAAATGGACATCAAACCATAGAGATGTACTCAAGGAGATTCCTAAGGATCACTTGCTGCGTGATGACTTTCTGGAACTCGAGGAATCCAGCGTTGCAAAAACTCTCGGTATCCGATGGCAAGCGGACACTGACGAGTTTTTTCTCTCCTTCCACTCTCCCATCAAAGCAATCATTTTCCAAGCGCGAAATCCTTTCGCAGATTGCAAAACTATTTGATCCAGCGGGATGGTTAGCGCCAGTGATCGTTCGTGCCAAGATATTCATGCAGGAAATTTGGCTCCACGATCTCGGATGGGATGATGCACTGCCAGAAGAGCTGCTGCATCGTTGGCACGACTTCCTTACGTGCTATCCAACTCTGGGAGAAATTCGCATTCCAAGATGGATAGATTTCAAACCCACCGCAAGTGTACAGTACCACGGCTTTTGTGATGCATCTCAACGTGCATACGGCGCAGCTCTTTATGTCCGTATAGAAGTGAATAAGCAAGTTCACATTCACCTTCTTACAGCGAAAACGCGAGTGGCTCCAATTAAAACAGTCTCTCTACCAAGACTTGAATTGTGTGGAGCCGTACTCCTTGCCGATCTGTCCAAGTCACTCCTCCCACAACTTCACAACAACAATGTGAAACCGTACTTTTGGACAGATTCCACAATAGTCCTTGCTTGGCTTAACAAGCCCCCGTGCACTTGGACAACTTTCGTTGCCAATAGAGTCACAAAAATAATACAAGCGACTGACGCAGGGACCTGGTCACACGTCCGTTCCGAGTGCAATCCAGCAGATATGGCTAGTAGAGGGGTCACGCCACAAGAGCTACGGGATAGTCAGCTGTGGTGGAAAGGGCCAGAATGGTTACTACTTCCACAAAACCAATGGCCCTCCTCTCAAACTTCATTCCTTGAAACTGATATTGAGCAACGCCCAATCAGATCAAACCTAGCTAATGTGCAGCAATCGTTTGAACTCCTTGAACGATTTTCGGACTTCAACCGAGCGTTACGCGTCGTTGCATACGTACTTCGCTTCATCAAGCGCTGTCGGAAAATTCCGTATCATTTTTCCGATGAGCTCAGCAGCAAAGAGCTTGCTGAGGTTCAAGACGTACTCATTAGATGTACTCAACAATGGCAATATCCAAAGGAGTATAAGCTTTTGACTAAGAAGGAACCAATCCCAAGGTCCAGTCATATCCTCAATTTAAACCCGTTTCTCGATCGGACGGGAATCATGAGAGCTTGCGGCCGGGTAAAAGCCTCCACTACATTAAGCTACGATGAAGGTCATCCCATCATCCTCCCATATTCATGCTCATTTACCCGCCTCTTAGTTCACTTCACGCATCGCATCTCGCTCCATGGAGGAAACCAATTGATGTTGCGCCTTATCCGGTCACGCTATTGGATTCCAAAGATCAAGAACTTAATAAAGTCATTGATCAACTCATGCAAAGTTTGCATCATCTACAAGAAGCGGCTTCAAACCCAACTCATGGGTGACTTACCAATTGAAAGGTCCACATTCTCCAGACCCTTTACCCATACTGGTGTTGACTTTGCCGGCCCCTTTGACATCAAAAGTTTCACAGGGCGTGCTTGTCGAATTACCAAGCCACGTCCATTCTAAACCGATGGCAACGCCTGAAGGCTCTTAACCAACAGCTTTGTTTCCGTTGGAAGGAAGAGTACCTAAAGGAACTCCACAAACGCATTAAGTGGCAATATCCATCGCGAAATCTCCAACCTGGCGATATGGTAATTGTCAAGGAAGACAACCTTCCCGTCCACGAATGGCGTCTTGGAAGAATTCTGAGTACCCATTCAGGTGATGACAACAACGTCCGTGTCGTTGACGTCCTTACGACACGAGGGGTCATCAAGAGACCAATTCATAAACTGGTCCTTTTCCTCCACGATCCTAGAGGCGAAGAAAAGAATCTACAGTCTTAGCCTAATTGAAGGAATTCCTTTCATGTTGTTTTTTTTGTTAAACGAAATCATAAGCTATTCCTTTCTTCCTTTACAGTTTCTTTGTTTTCGTTTTACTGAGGAACAGCATGCCATCCCGTAAACCCGCTACGACGGCCAACCGCCCCACCTCAAACTCGTTCAGATGTCGAGTGTGCAGAGGTGTCCACGCGCTGCGGAAGTGCCAGCGTTTTCTTCGCTTTTCCGCTGAGAAGCGGTTGAGAGCAGTGCTCGTCAACCGCTACTGCCCGAACTGCCTTGCCCATCAGCACTCCGAGGGTTCCTGCCGCAGTGATGCGTCGTGCCGTGTGTGTGGCGGACCACACCACACTCTGCTTCATTTGCGAGATGCCGACCAGGTGCCAAGGCGTCGGCACCAAGAGATAGACATCCGTTCGTCAGCCCGTCACTCCTCCTCACCCAACGGATCTCCTCCGCCGACGGACCGCCGCTCACCCAGCGGATCTCCTCCGCCGACGGACCGCCGCTCACCGCCCACGTCTCCAAGGGCTCCAATCGTTACTTCGTTGGCCTCGTTGATGCGGCACACAAGCGTGACTATATTACCAACCGCTATTGTGCTGCTCCACACCGGTGTCAAATCGTTCGAAACCCGAGCGCTCATCGACGCGTGTTGCCCGATGAGTCGCATTAATGCTTCACTGGCAACGGCCCTTGGGCTTTCCGTCACTAGCATTGGGTCCGAACGCGTTTGCACCGTCATGCTCCGATCGAGGTCAACGGAGCTAAATCGGGAAGTCGTGCTTGAGGTCGACCCTCAACTCCACCATCGGACCCCAATCCGAGCCGCCAGCAGCGACCTCCACAAGAAGTTTTCCAACGTTGTCTTGGCTGACGAGGGGTGGCACACTCCAGCGACTATCTCGCTGATCCTGGGAGCCGATGTGTATCCTCACATCATCCTGCCGGGCATGCTTCCGTGCCAGAGCGGCCTTCCTCTCGCCCAAAGCACGGAGTTCGGCTGGATATTAACCGGCAATTGCCGATCCTAAGGCAATATGCTTTCGAATCCATTTACAATGCTGAGCATTGCAAGGGGGGAGAATGTTTATGTGGGTTATGTTAAGCCATGCTATGTCAGCTGTTGGTATTTTGGCTTAACATAGCCTACGATCCGCATGCTCTCTTCTTGCAATGTAACCTCCTCTCAGCGCTCTCAGCGCTGTTAATTAGTTTTCATCTATCCATTGTTTACACTCGCATTCGTATTGCAACTAAAACACAAACCATAAATTTCAAGTGAAATAAATATCCAAGGAAAATCCCAAAACTCAAACTGTCTTTTTCTGGAAGAAGAAAGAAGGAAAGGAAGATCTGCCCCTACATATTCAAACATTATTATTAGGTTTGCATTATCACGAATAAGATGTTTAGGGATGCGTGCATACGTTTGACATAAATAAAACGCATCAATATTATTATGTCGTCCCATGCAGAAGTATGCACGAATTTCATTTTGTTTTTCACATGCTACATCATTAAATATCATTATTGAGTTCTTTTTAGCTTTACTTGGTGCTAGAACACTTTCATTTTCTGAGAATGTAAAATATCCCATTCCTTTTATTGGGCTCACGAGTGTTTTCAAATATTCATATTTCGGTGTTGTAAAAACTTTGAATATAAATAAATATTTTCAAACTTTAGTCCATTCGGACTTTCAATCAAACTAATCATTACATTCGTTTTCCCACAATTTGAAGGTCCAACAATTAAGGCTCTAATTGAATTGGGTAATAATATGCTATGTCTAACTTGTTTGTTTTCCCCGTTTTTAAAATCGATATATATCTATATTCGTTTTTTGTTTTATTAATCTCATATCTGATATTGTTTTCTCAACAGATCATTACTCTCTTATAAGACTTTGAAGAATAAACATATATTAAAATGGTAATGCGCTTTTATAAAACAACTAGTAGCAGAACAAAGCTCTATCGAGGTAGAGGTCTTATTGATAAAATAATCAACTCACTCCCAATTGAGCTACATATACCAGGTTATCAGTTTTGTGGTCCAGGAACAAGCTAGAAAATCGTTTGGAAAGAGGCGAGAAGCGAATAAATCCTTTAGATGCTGCTTGTAGGGAACACGATATAGCATATAAAGATAAAGATTTGGGAAATCGTCATATAGCTGATTCAATTTTGGCTGAGAGAGCGTGGGAGCGTGTAAAGGCCTCTGATAGTACTCTTGGAGAAAGAGCAACTGCTTATTTTGTAAGAATATAATGAAAGCAAAAAAAATTTGGTATGGGTCTCAAACAAAAAGGAAATAAAAAACCATGTGAGAAAAAGAAACAATTTATGCATGCAGTAAGGTGGCTACCAGAGTATTGAAGAAGGAGAAGCCATATGATATTCAATCTGCGATAAATATCGCTAAAAAAGCAATAAACAAGACTTTCGGTCGAAAGAAAAATGAAGTAATAATTCCTAGAGTTATTAGTGTCCCTAAAGTTGGTGGCTTCTTGCCACTTATACCTATTATAACAGCACTCGGAGCATTAGGTGGACTTGCCTCTGGTGGTGCATCTATTGCAAAGAGTATTAATAGTGCCAAAAATGCACAGAAAGAATTAGAAGAGAATAATCGACATAACCGAAAAATGGAAGCCGTTGCTTTAGGACAATGGACTCTATCTAAAACCATATCAAAAGGGTTATGGCATATCAACAAATCATTCAAAAAACTTAAATGAGCTACCTAACAAACCGCTGTCGAACATTGACATTATGAATTTTACCCACAAACATATCCCCTTTTTCAGAGGTGTTTTTATGAGAGACTCATTACCAAAAAGATTGCGGAGATTTCTATTAATGCAGCAAAAAGACGTTGATTTAAATTAACTTCTATTCATCTTTTAAAATAAATAAAAATCCATAAAAAAAGAAGGAAAACCAGATAATATTTAATTTTAGTATATAACAGCTATATATATTTATAATATATTTAGTTTGATTAGAGTGAGTGTATTGTTCACATCCATGTTACCATGTTAAACCACATGAAAAACAGCGATAAACCACATGATAAACAGTAAAAAACCGCTCGAAAACCAGAAACCACCTGCAAAGTTTATATCTGATGAGCATATACTGAAAGAATTGACAAAAACAAGGAGCTCGCTAAAAAGAAACTTTCAAAGCATTAAATTAGGTAGAGCCGCAAATGAATATCAACTGGAGGAAACGTTTAAGCCAATAACAAAACCTCTTCAGAAAATCGTTAGGGGGAATGAAATAGCAAATCAGTTTATGAAAGTAAAAAAAGAAGAAGAGGAAAGACAAGCAAATACTAAGGATGAAATTAAAAGGGCTGAAAACTATAGTGATTATTATGATGCAGTAGATAGAGGAATATCTGAGCTTCGAACACAGGATTTTTCGTTTGCACCAAGCGATGAGAGTTATAATAAAGCTGATACAATTAGTAATGAAGACCAGAGTCAAACGAAAGAAATAACTGATGAGATCATTAATCTTAGTATAAATGAATTAGAACGTCAGAAAAAGCTTGATAAAGCATTTGGACCTACTAAAAAAAGTGGGCAAATTATATTGGGCAGTTCTAAAATAACTGTTTTCAACAAGAAAATTGAACTGGAAACTGGTGAAAAATGGAATCTTACTCCTGGTTTATATTCATTAATTTACTTGAAAGATCCTAAAGGTTATAATGATATGGATTTGGATATATATCAGAAAATCTTATCAAAGACCAATGCCCATAGAAAAAATCATCTGTCTAATGGTTCACTTAAGGGAAATCGTTCTAAAAAGTACACTCAAATAATAAAAAAACTTTTCTCAACAAATGAGGATCCAAGTGCAATGTCTACACCTTTAAATAAGAAATCGATACATGAGGGTGGAAGTTTTATGACACTCACTTCAACTAAGCCGAATTATGTTTATTGGGATGATCCAAATGAGATGGTAGATAGACTTAAACTTTTAGTTGCCTCACAGGAAGCTGGTAACACTAATCATAATAATGAAATCGTTTCGATAATTGAAGAACTTCGTGAAGCAAACATTATTTATTAAATAAATGAATCTGTATTGTACAATAATTTATTAATAACAAAATGCCTCTTGACAAGTTTGGTCACTTCTTCTCGACTAGCGAAGGAAAAGAAAGATCAAGTATAAAAAAACAAATAATTAGTGTACTAGTTGATGTTGATCAGGATATTATTTTTTCCAGCAAACGTCTCAAAAATGTAGGTGACTCCTTGGAAGATAATGATGCAGTTAATAAAGTCTTTTTAGAAAGAAAAGTAGAAGAAATGATGGAGAACTTTGAAAAAAATTTTAAAGAAGAAGATCACTTGGATCAAAAAACAATAAGTGAATTATCATTTTCATTTCTTGATGCATTTAACAGTTATAAAAATGAGGTGGAAGAACTCTTGAAAAAATCGGAAAGTTCTTTAGAAGTTAAGTTATTAAGAAGTTTATTTAATAGTGAAGGACAAAATATAAAGTTAAATATCGACTCTATAATTGTCGACAATAAAATACATAAATAATGTGAGTTGTGTGTGCTAAGAGTTATAATCTATAAAACCGTTATCAAGTTCGGTCATTACTCAAATGGGCGGAATAAAAAGAAAAGTAATTGATACTTGGCGGAAGTGGATGTGGAAAATGGTCAAAGTATTGGTACTAAATACAAACTTATTTAAAATGTTCTATAGTCAACACTTTTCGAAAGGAAGCAGGCCTTGTACTCGCTTATAAGTGAAAGAAAAATTGAGGAAATATGAATATCATTAACTAAAATGTGAATCATGAGTAGGAGGAATTTAATAGAAGAATTACATGCGCCAGCACGTAAAAATTTTAAACGTCGAAGAGTTATTATGAAGGGAATCGATGATCATTGGCAAGCAGACTTAGTGGAAATGCAAAATTACTCCTCATCGAATAAAGGATATAGATTTCTATTGACAGTAATTGATACATTTTCTAAATATGCATGGGGAGAAGCGTTGAAAACAAAAACGGCTAAAGAAGTTAATCATGCATTTGAGTGTGCTTAGGAAATCGAATTCTAAGAATTTGCAGACTGATGATGCAAGACTTTGCTGTATGCTAGAATATGGTGGATGATCTTACTAGCAGCACTTGTGTGTGCGTACGTGACTGAGATTTTTTAAGGAGGAGATGCTAGAATATAGTGGAAGATCGGTTACCGCACAAGTGTGCAGGTACATGTTTTTGATTTTTTAAGGGTGGGTTCATTGATCAGTGTAAAAGTGTTTTGGTTCTCTTTTCGCACCTTCGTTGTCATTGGTCAGGCCTAGTAGGACACCTCCCACCTAAATGTTTTCCCACATCATAATTACAGTATTATTGACTGAAGTGATGATAATCAGGTACTTGGCACGTATGTTTGTCACGTGCTGCTACCTTTTGTGTGTGTTTTCGGTTCTCACCCTTTTTTACAGTGCACTCTGTTTGAGTAGGAGGATCACTATGATGATTTCACATTAATTTGAAATAATAACCTGTTCTGATTTGTATACCTAGCTTCATAGAGTTTAAAATGTTTAAATAAAAGAATTTTTTTGTTCACGTTTTCGTAATATAATTTATTTATTCTTATTGTTATAGTTTAATTTTAATGATAAATGTATATATATATTAAAATGTATTATTATTATTAATATCCATTTTGTTGAACCTCTTTGATAGGTTAGTGTATTGAAATATAAGACGATCCAGTTTTCTTTTATATGATACAAAGTAGTGACAAGCACATGTATCAGCTCCTTCTGTTGCATCATTCGAGGACCATGAGCACACCGTCAAGTGCTTTCCATATTTTGATTTAATAAGACGATAGTTTTCATACTCAAAGAAATATTCTCGGTATTCCTCCAACAGTTTAGCGTGCTCAGGAAAAAGCACATCCTCAAACCTTGAGAATTCATCAATTTTCCTCACATTTGTTTTAAATCCAAAATTTGTAATTAGTCCCATATTGTTGTTTATTCTTCAAAAGCCGAAATGCAACTAATGAATTGTTTTACTTTATTTTTAAAAGAGTCTATACTTGTGTCACTTTCTTTTGTAATACTTCTCTATGCGGGTTTACATCTTTTTTTATTTCTTTTCCCATCTTTCTTGAAATTTCAAAACATAAACGAGTTAGGTCAATTTCTGCTTCATGGCCATAAGATACATTCAAATCTAAAAGTTGTACATCGTATTTTCCCATCTTTGAACACTTAGGGATAATATAATTATTATATATATTACAAATTTAATTTTTCAACGTGTTCCAACATAGAATGATGTTAGAAAAATCCCCAATCTTATGAAGGCTGTCCATGACTCACTATCAAATTCAATTTTATTACCATATTGATTTAAAATTAATATGCACTGCTTATCCGATTTTCTAATTTTAAAATGGCACTTTATGCTTTCAATCTTAGGATTATCCATTAATGTATCAGGCATCAAGAACTCAAACTGCTCAAGCCTTAACTGGATATATTCCTTAAATGTTAATAATTGAAGCCATTCCTCTTTTCCAAATCCAATGAAATTGCGCTTATGTTGCTGCAACCATTGGGTAAATCGTCTCGTTGTTGAAAAGCCACACTTTAATTTTAATTGTAGATTAACAAAATACTCAAATCCAAAAATGATTTCATGATCTTGTATTTTTCTCGAATTTCTAGATTTTCTTAGCTGAAGTGTGTCCATATTGATTGAAAAGTTGACTCAAACTAACTTGAAATTGAATTGTTAGCGCTATTTAAGGTGAAGAGTCTAGATCATGATTCTCAGTACATTATTTACATTAAACACAAAATGATTAAGTTGGACAGAAGCTCGTGTATTCTTCTAGACTTCCAGTATATATTTGGAAATGAGAGACAAATTTTTATAAAAGAATTGGCCTTTATGCAAGCAGGATCAACTATTCCGAATTTTTACCACTTCAAGCCTCCCTATGACATAAAAGAGCTGGATGAAATAACTAGAAAAACCATAAAAATAACTAAACAGTATGTTGATGCATTGGATTGGAGTGAAGGTGACATTTCTTATTTAAGCCTTGGTGATATATTAAGTCCATTAAATAGTTTCGCTTCAGTTATTGTACGAGGTAGAGCTAAGAAAGAGTTTTTAACTAAATATTTAACTACAGGAATAATTGATTTAGAACTAGATCAAAGTTTAAGTCACTTTCAAAACTTTTTTACAAATTGTAGAATACATAGGAAAATATCAAACCATTGTGCTCTAAACAATTTATTTAAACTCTTTCTAATCTTAGAAAGCTCTAATTTTAGAATATATGGAAATTAAATTCTGTTCACACCATTATGTTTATAAATAATAATAAACACATTTAATTATAAATTTGGAGTTTTTCTTTATTTATTTAGCCATTGGATCTACATAACACTTAGATTTAAGTTTACAATAAAATCTAATACAACTCGAGCGTTTCTTAAGGCACATACACCTTTATTTAGATGGGACCCACAGTCAGAGAAAACATTACATTTCAGCTCTTCTAATCGTGGGCATCCATATTCTTCAATGTTTATTACACACGTCCTTAGATATTTTTCTAGAAACTTTTTCTTTATATCTCCCTTCGTTATTACACTCATATCATTAACAAGCTCACGAAGATAATTTCTAACTTTTAAAAAGCTATCAGTTCCATCATTCCAACAGAGATTGTGTTGATTTCTAGTTAACCATATTGCCGTTTTACGGGCCTTCTTAGTTAATCTGAGAAAATCATATGGTGGTTTTATAAGATAATGAACGTCTTGGTAATATCCATTCCTAAAAACTAGTCCAATTTCTTTTAATATAAAATGGTTGTTATTTCCATAAAATCCTTGAATGTCGACAACTACTTGATTCTCCATCAAATTTATTTAAACGATGCGCTGAACTAATCCCGTTAATGGTGAATACTCAACTAACCGATCATGCATAAGTAGACAATATACTTTAGCGTTCCTAACACTGGCACTAGCCAACTCGATGGAAACTCTGATATCAATCGGACCAGTTTTTACAGTCTCATTCTGGTGTGTTAGATCTATAACAACAATTGGTGCTTTTTCTTTGAATTCATTAGGTGATAACAATGGTTCAGACTGCTTCATATAGTAACTTGCTTGAAAATTTGCATACATATCATACAAACTTGCAAATCGATCGCGATTGAAATTTATATTCATATCATCATAGGGATACGTCTCAGAGTTCAAGTACACTTTCAAGTTCCGCAATTGATTTTGAATCAATTTATTATCTAGTACAAAGGCTATTATAGCAAAACGAGGCCGTTCTCTATTGGCTGCAAGCTTGACATTCCATACGTGATGAGTACCCTCTGCTAGTGTTGGATTGAGATAACAATCCCAACTGCGGAATGCTAGTGGTAGTGAGCCTCCATTTTTTGTTATGTTTAACATTAGTAATTTCTTCTCATCACTGAGAGTAATATGTGGTACTTTCCATGTAATATTAGTTATATTTAATTTATACTCAGTATTATCAATTTTAGTATGATATACTTCATCCATATTTTTAGTTATGAGTAGAATTAGTTCATGTTTACAATTTAATAAGACTTTGTTATAGTCTTCACAAAATCCAAGCAGGGTTTTAAGAGGAACAGAGAAATTAAAATATCCATCATTTGCCAGTTGTTTTTCGTTTCCATTAAACCAACCAGAATTCTCAAGCATACTACTTTCAGGCTTATTCAAGGAAATATAGTTTTTTAAGGTTGATGAAGTGCCAACAAACCTAGTTCGATCAATTTCAATTCCATTTAACTCATATCGAACCTCATCAAAAAGATAGCTCATGCAATTGTTTTTTAGTTTACCTCCTCCAGTAGGCGTGTTGTTAGCCAAAGGAATCAAGCCCTCAATATTAATAAAACTCTCGCTCGGTAACACATATAAGTCCTGATTTTGGATTGTGATTCTAACTTCATCATTACTCTTAAATGATTGGAGATAGGGAGAGTAGCTATGATATTCTTTTTTGGTTATACTCTCATCCGAATAGGGTTTCTCTCGAACAGCTAACAAATTACTCATTGTTCTCTTATTTTTAGACCCAATGACTTTAAAAACAATTTGTTCTCTGTTGTGAGTATTTTTCTTAACGATCTTCTTTCTTCTGCAGTATAACTCAAAGTGTTTGATGATGGGGGATAACACACGTTTTTATTATAAATTATCATTTTTGATGTCTTAAATGTAAGCGAAGTGTAACACTTTCATTACGTAAATTAACTAAATGTCCGTCCTGATCGACAATCCGTATTATTAATGAGTGTATCTCTCTAGTGTTCACTGGGAAATAAATAAGATTGTGGGGCTTCTCACTCATTTTATAGCCTGGAGGAACATTTAAAGCAAACTCATGCAATACATGGCTTGATTCTGCATTAACATACGATCCGCTTACAATATTACATTCTATCCGAATTGTATTTACTTTTAAAATATCCACAGGCTGGTCTGAGATGTGTATTGAATTCGGGTTTAATATCTTTTTATTAAACCCAAATAATTGACCAATTGTATTCTCTTTATTAAAATATATAGCTTGTTCCTTAGTTGAAATTAATACTTGAAGCGTATTGTTGTTACTTTCGATGAGAGGATGTTTCAATTTATCCGATTCTTTTTCCTCCATTTTCTCAATAATAATATTTCTTATATCACTAAGCTCGTATGATCCAACAGGTATCTCAAAAACATGCTCTCCAATATGAAATAAATTATTATCATGATCAACATTTGGAATTGAGTTATACATGTGGAAATCAATGAGTGCACACTCATAATTTCCCTCCAATTCAATGGGTGGATGATAGTTTGCAATTAAAATTGAGCTGTTGCCCGTTAAAGTAAGAGTTGTTGTCATTTCGATCGATTATTTTCAAGTGAATTAATAATTAGAATTTCCCATATTATATCTCAGATTCTAATAAAATCAGCGAATCCCCGTCTATAGCGGCCATTTTCTAGAGGATCATCTTTACTTATTAGTAAGAAACCATAATTTTCCTTCCAACAAAATTGACAAATGTTCTTAAATTCATCAAATTTCATATCTACGCCTACATGATCTTGGTATACATGTTTCATATTTAGTTCATCTTGTTTGAACATTATTATTAGGTTTGCATTATCACGAATAAGATGTTTAGGGATGCGTGTATACGTTTGACATAAATAAAACGCATCAATATTATTATGTCGTCCCATGCAGAAGTATGCACGAATATTATTTTGTTTTTCACATGCTACATCATCAAAAATCATTATTGAGTTCTTTTTAGCTTTACTTGGTGCTAGAACACTTTCATTTTCTGAGAATGTAAAATATCCCATTCCTTTTATTGGGCTCACGAGTGTTTTCAAATATTCATATTTCGGTTGTTGTAAAGACTTTGAATATAAATAAATATTTTCAAACTTTAGTCCATTCGGACTTTCAATCAAACTAATCATTACATTCGTTTTCCCACAATTTGAAGGTCCAACAATTAAGGCTCTAATTGAATTGGGTAATAATCTGCTATGTCTAACTTGTTTGTTTTCCCCGTTTTTAAAATCGATATTCCTCACTTCTATGTTCGTTTTTTGTTTTATTAATCTCATATCTGATATTGTTTTCTCAACAGATCATTACTCTCTTATAAGACTTTGAAGAATAAACATCTATTAAAATGGTAATGCGCTTTTATAAAACAACTAGTAGCAGAACAAAGCTCTATCGAGGTAGAGGTCTTATTGATAAAATAATCAACTCACTCCCAATTGAGCTACATATACCAGGTTATCAGTTTTGTGGTCCAGGAACAAAGCTAGAAAATCGTTTGGAAAGAGGCGAGAAGGGAATAAATCCCTTAGATGCTGCTTGTAGGGAACACGATATAGCATATGAAGATAAAGATTTGGGAAATCGTCATATAGCTGATTCAATTTTGGCTGAGAGAGCGTGGGAGCGTGTAAAGGCCTCTGATAGTACTCTTGGAGAAAGAGCAGCTGCTTATTTTGTAAGCAATATAATGAAAGCCAAGAAAAAATTTGGTATGGGTCTCAAACAAAAAGGAAATAAAAAACCATGTGAGAAAAAGAAAAAATTTATGCATGCAGTAAGAGTGGCTACCAGAGTATTGAAGAAGGAGAAGCCATATGATATTCAATCTGCGATAAATATCGCTAAAAAAGCAATAAACAAGACTTTCGGTCGAAAGAAAAATGAAGTAATAATTCCTAGAGTTATTAGTGTCCCTAAAGTTGGTGGCTTCTTGCCACTTATACCTATTATAACAGCACTCGGAGCATTAGGTGGACTTGCCTCTGGTGGTGCATCTATTGCAAAGAGTATTAATAGTGCGAAAAATGCACAGAAAGAATTAGAAGAGAATAAACGACATAACAGAAAAATGGAAGCCGTTGCTTTAGGCAATGGACTCTATCTAAAACCATATCAAAAGGGTTATGGCATATCAACAAATCATTCAAAAAACTTATAAATGAGCTACCTAACAAACCGCTGTCGAACATTGACATTATGAATTTTGCCCACAAACATATCCCCTTTTTCAGAGGTGTTTTTATGAGAGACTCATTACCGAAACGAGTGCGGAGAATGGAATGTGGTATTGTTAACTTAGATCTTTCAAGTGGAGCTGGAACACATTGGGTAGCTTACTATAAAGCAGCTAAGCAAATCAGATATTTTGATAGTTTTGGAAATTTAGCACCACCTCTAGAGCTTATTAGATATTTAGGAGAGAATATAAAATACAATTATAACCAAGTACAACGATTTGGTTCTTTCAACTGTGGACATTTATGTTTAAGATTCCTATTAATGCAACAAAAAAGTAAAAAAAAAAAAAAAAAAAACGTTAATTTAAATTAACTTGTATTCATCTTTTAAAATAAATAAATAAAAATGTCGGAAAACCAGATAATATTTAATTTAGTATATAACAGCTATATATAGTTATACTATATTTAGTCTGATTAGAGTGAGGGTATTGTTTACATCGGAATCAACCTAAAAAACCGTATTAATCCATGTTAAACCATATGATAAACAGTAAAAAACCATATGAAAAACAGTAAAAAACCACATGAAAAACAGTAAAACCGATCGAAAACCAGAAACCGCCTGCAAAGGTGTTGAACGGCTTATTTCTGATATTTTAATAGCTTAAAATGGATGAGCATATACTGAAAGAATTGACAAAAACAAGAAGCGCACTAAAAAGAAAATTTCAAAGCATTAAATTGGGTAGAGCCGCAAATGAATATCAACTTGAGGAAACGTTTAAGCCATTAACAAAACCTCTTCAGAAAATCGTTAGGGGGAATGAAATAGCAAATCAGTTTATGAAAGTAAAAAAAGAAGAAGAGGAAAGACAAGCAAATACTAAGGATGAAATTAAAAGGGCTGAAAACTATAGTGATTATTATGATGCATTAGATAGAGGAATATCTGAGCTTCGAACACAGGATTTTTCGTTTGCACCAAGCGATGAGAGTTATAATAAAGCTGATACAATTAGTAATGAAGACCAGAGTCAAACGAAAGAAATAACTGATGAGATCATTAATCTTAGTATAAATGAATTAGAACGTCAGAAAAAGCTTGATAAAGCATTTGGACCTACTAAAAAAAGTGGGCAAATTATATTGGGCAGTTCTAAAATAACTGTTTTCAACAAGAAAATTGAACTGGAAACTGGTGAAAAATGGAATCTTACTCCTGGTTTATATTCATTAATTTACTTGAAAGATCCTAAAGGTTATAATGCTATAGATTTGGATATATATCAGAAAATCTTATCAAAGACCAATGCCCATAGAAAAAATCATCTGTCTAATGGTTCACTTAAGGGAAATCGTTCTAAAAAGTACACTCAAATAATAAAAAAAACTTTTCTCAACAAATGAGCATCCAAGTGCAATGTCTACACCTTTAAATAAGAAATCGATACATGAGGGTGGAAGTTTTATGACACTCACTTCAACTAAGCCGAATTATGTTTATTGGGATGATCCAAATGAGATGGTAGATAGACTTAAACTTTTAGTTGCCTCACAGGAAGCTGGTAACACTAATCATAATAATGAAATCGTTTCGATAATTGAAGAACTTCGTGAAGCAAACATTATTTATTAAATAAATGAATCTGTATTGTACAATAATTTATTAATAACAAAATGCCTCTTGACAAGTTTGGTCACTTCTTCTCGACTAGCGAAGGAAAAGAAAGATCAAGTATAAAAAAACAAATAATTAGTGTACTAGTTGATGTTGATCAGAATATTATTTTTTCAAACAAACGTCTTAAAAATGTAGGTGATCCCTTGGAAGATAATGATGCAGTTAATAAAGTCTTTTTAGAAAGAAAAGTAGAAGAAATGATGGAGACCTTTGAAAAAAATTTAAAAGAAAAAGATCAGTTGGATCAAAAAACAATAAGTGAAGTATCATTTTCATTTCTTGATGCATTTAACAGTTACAAAATTGAGGTGGAAGAACTCTTGAAAAAATCGGAAAGTTCTTTAGAAGCGAAATGTAACTCGCAATTAGGTTATTAAGTAGTTTATTTAATGGTGAAGGACAAAATATAAAGTTAAATATCGACTCTATAATTGTCGACAATAAAATACATAAATAATGTTAGTTGTGTGTGCTAAGAGTTATAATCTATAAAACCGTTATCAAGTTCGGTCATTACTCAAATGGGCGGAATAAAAAGAAAAGTAATTGATATTTGGCGGAAGTGGATGTGGAAAATGGTCAAAGTATTGGTACTAAATACAAACTTATTTAAAATGTTCTATAGTCAGCACTTTTCGAAAGGAAGCAGGCCTTGTACTCGCTTATAAGTGAAAGAAAAATTGAGGAAATATGAATATCATTAACTGAAATGTGAATCATGGTAGGAGGAATTTAATAGAAGAATTACATGCGCCAGCACGTAAAAATTTTAAACGTCGAAGAGTTATTATGAAGGGAATCGATGATCATTGGCAAGCAGACTTAGTGGAAATGCAAAATTACTCCTCATCGAATAAAGGATATAGATTTCTATTGACAGTAATTGATACATTTTCTAAATATGCATGGGGAGAAGCGTTGAAAACAAAAACGGCTAAAGAAGTTAATCATGCATTCTCGAGTATTCTTAAGGAAAATCGAATTCCTAAGAATTTGCAGACTGATGATGGCAAAGAATTTTTTAATACACCCTTTAAAAGTTTGTGTAAAAAACATGACATAAATCATTACTCAACTTATAGTAGTCTCAAGGCATCAATTGTTGAACGTTTTAATAGAACACTCAAGGAGATGATGTGGAGAGAGTTTAGTTATAATGGAACATATTGTTGGATTCAAATTTATAAACTGTTGATAAATGAGTATAATAGAAAACATCATAGAACAATTCAAATGGCCCCAATTGAAGTAAATTCATCAAATGAGAAAACTTTATTAAATACCGTCTACAATCATATAAAAATCTTTAATGGAAGTAAATTTCGTGCTGGAGATTATGTGCGCATTAGTAAGCATAAACACACATTTGAAAAGGGTATACACCAAACTGGACAACTGAAATTTTTAAAATCAATAAAATTCAGAATACGAATCCCACTACATACATACTGGAAGACTATCAAGGTGCAGTTCTGAAAGGAGGTTTCTATAATGAGGAGTTGAGGAAAACAAGATTTCCAGACACGTTCTTGGTTGAAAAGATAATAAGGCGACGAAATGAAAGAGCACTAGTTAAATGGCTGGGGTTCACAAATGATCAGAACTCTTGGATAAATATAAGTGAAATTTTATAAACATGTACCTGTAAACGTACGTGTGCGGAATATTAATAAATATTAAAAATAAATGCAGACGGTGTAGAGTTTGGGATATAAAAGAGCGCCTTGATTTGAACTATCTCATACAAAAAGATGACTCGCAACACTCAAGACGTTTTCAACATGATGGACGAAGAGGATACAATGAGCCTTCATTTGGGAGAGCTCATACCCTGGCCAATCCACACTGGAGGAGATAGCGAGGGATTTCATCTAACACCACCACCACATCCATCACAAACAAGCCTGAAACTTACACAGCTTAGTCCTTCGCAATGGATTGAGCTAATGGAAATAGCGCGAAACAAGGAGAACGATATTAGTGAGGATGGTCAAAGGATGGAGGACACCCTTCTAGAGTTTCTAATTGAAGAGACTCATTACCTAAACGAGTGCGGAGAATGGGATGTTCAAAAAATTTTAACTACAGATGATTTATTTGAAAGCAGCGAAGAATTTTTTGCCTTTGTAAACAATCTTTAAAAATTAATAAAAGAAAAAAATTCATTGTTTATAATCAAACTCATTTGTATTTTATTTTTAAGTTTCCTTTTTATAAATAAATAAAAAGATATAAAGATTACAAATTTTCTCGATGTTATTTTTTCTTCTTCATCTTTTCCCTACAGACATACACACACACACACACACACACACATTTATTATATTATTTTATTTTTTCATGAATAACTTACGTATTTCTTCTTCGTCTTCTTTGCTCAATATTCTTACCAGCAGCTGAAAATGTAGTTTTCTTATATTAAAATAAAAGAGACACATTTTTTTTTCTTTTGTTTTCAATATATTTGTTTATTTATTTATTTACTTTTTTTTCTTAATTCTACTTACATATTATTTGTTTATTTATTTATTTAAATATTAAATATTACTATTTATTTTACTTAGTACTAGGAATTAATTCTATAATGCCCCCAGGCATATGTTCTAATACCATCTTCCCTTATTTTCCTTTTGTCATCTTTACAACTTAAAGTTGTTTTTCTCACCTTATGAGTATACAAATTATGGATCTTTGATCTAAACATCAACATGCTATCACTAAATGTCTTATTTGTAAACAAACATTCCTTATAGCTATTTATAGTTAACTTATCTATTGCCGACTTTTTAACGCCTTTGGATTTTTTAATGCACCCACCCCCCTCCAGAGACAATGAGTACATTTTAGCTCTAAGCCCTACAAATTCTAACATTCTTTTGCCACAGTTTTCATCCTTCATCATGCCCAAGACTTTCTTATTGCACCTTTTAATCCCATATTTTTGTGCTAGCTCTTGAGGATACTCAGAAGTATCAAATCTCATTTCGATATCTTCAGCAATTTCTTTAAAGAAATCATTTGTTTCAATTGAATATATGAATGAGTCTGTATCCATGTAATTCAAAGAAACTTTCTCCTGAAATTTAGGCTTCATATAATCATAGTGGAAATCATACATTTGCCATTTTGATAATTCCAAAACAACAAAACCTAAATACATTGGTTTATCATACACATTATGTAGGCGATTCATTTGAATCGCATACATGTCTTCAGCAAATTGCGCAGAGCTATGAAAACTGGCTTTTGCAATAAGGGCACGAGCACCCAACCTATTGCAGTTTGTGGTTTCCCACGAAGTAACCAATTTGATGTCTTTCCGTTTTTCAACGTTTTCCATCGTCTTTCCATATACTGCATTATTTAATAATTTGAAAAAGTCTTTTTCAAAATTATTTTTTGCCGATGTTCTGTGCATTGTATTTAAATCTATATACTTTTTAAGCCAGGGAGACTGTTTAAATTCTAAAATCTTGTGAATTTTGGTCAATACAAGACCATTTCTTAAACATTGCTGCAGGTTTCTGAAATGGATGGGATAGTTTGTTTTTGACCTTAGGTCCGCAACAAGTTTTTGCACTTTAGCCTCTGGAGTAGGCTTTTGGTTAGATGGACAAAAAGGTAGATCATTATGGTAATCGTGGAGAGAGTCTGGATATAAAAGATCTACCTCAAGAATATATCCAGACTCTGAATTTGGAGGGATAGATGAAATGTCGAATGCATTTAATTCAACATCGTTCATCCATCTAAAACCGGAATATGGGAGATGTTGAGACATAGCCCAACCATATAAATTATTCGCATCTAAGTACATCAGAAATTCTGACGGCTTAGTGCTATCGTAATTCTCCATATATAGATGGTTGGCTTTTGAGTACCGCTTACAGCACTGTACTAAGCCACCACGAATGCCCATTTGTATAAATCTATACATATTAATGTCTGTAAGTAATTCCAGTTCTATTTTTGTGGTCTTTAGCATTGCATCCCATGAAAGACCAGGTGTTGTATAATAATGGGCGGGGTCTAATGAATAAATTTTCTTGC
The DNA here is from genome assembly GCA_035043275.1 of Drosophila tanythrix. NCBI lineage: Eukaryota > Metazoa > Arthropoda > Insecta > Diptera > Drosophilidae > Drosophila > Drosophila tanythrix. Next base: position 31,015 of record JAWNNC010000023.1, read on the forward strand.
AAATAGCTCGAAAATTTTGAAAAACGTCGGCAAGTAGTAGTACATCAGTCTTAAGATACAACTCCATGTAATCTTTGAGACTTTCACAGTTGAAAACTGACCAAACACTTTGAGCATGTGTGTAATCTTCGAGTGAGCATTCTTTATTTGATAAACTATTAAAGAATTTATCTCTAGGGGGAAGAGCAGACTCATTTAATCTGCTCTCTGAGTTGATATACTCATAGGGAAAGACCCCCTTCCTACGTAAAAGCTCAAACTCATTATCTAATGGGAAAAATTTTCTAACATTAATGAAATTTTCTGTATCTAGATTGCTACTAAGTGCATCTAGACTTGTTGCCATAAAGCGGAAGGTGTCTAAGAATCTAATCTCTAGGTTTTTATCATGGGATGCAATGTGAATATATTTTGACAGTGAAATGTACAACTCCTTATTAAGGGGAAGTACTTTAATGTCACCTTCGACTTTATTTAATTCCCTAACGAATAAATGGGAATCATATTTCGAAAAATTATGGAAAAATACAGGGACAAAAGGTGCAATTTGGAAATTAATGTTGCAGACATTATGTGCTGCTCCCCTATACAACCCGGTTAAATGACAATGATCTCTAACGCGATCATTGCCTAAGGACTTTTGGCATATGTGACAAATGAGTGCGTTTTTAAAACTATACTCTTCATCGACACTCATGGTTATGGGTTTTATATTAGCTAAATAATTGGTGTAAATTTCGCTTACATCTCTCATAAGAGACTTGACGAATTTTACACCTGCATCTACCCCAGTCTCTAAAACAAACTTGTCTAGAGCTGGGTCAAATGCACACTTTATATAATATGAAAAGGCTATTGGGATGTGTTGAGAAGTTGCTATAACATTCTCACTAAGTTGTGCATTGAGGGGGTGAGAATACATTCAAAGTCGGCATATACTACGAAAGGTACGTCTAAACTACGATTATAATTCTTAAAACTAACGCTTGCCTTATCCTGTGATGGGAGTGTTGAAACAACCTTCCCACACTGTTGACGATGCTCGATGTACATCCTCTCGTTGTGAGAGTAATTTAGGCATGTCCTGCAGAAATATAGTTGGCCATGATGCGATGTAATTTGACGTCTTACAAGCCTGAAAGTATATGAAAAAAAAATAAATAAATAAATAAATATGTAAATATACAAGAAAAATATGTATATGAAAAAATTGTTTTTAATAAAGAGTATTTATTAAAAAATATTACCTTGATAAATTTTTGATCCATACAAAATGTGCTCGCTCTTCACCCTCTAGCAACATCAAACTAATGTGGGTTTCCTTTTCCACCGCTGTTGTGTACAATGGACCGTTGACAGCGCCCGTCTCCTCGTCAAAACCAAAAACATTGATACTAATGTTTTGATTTTGAGATTCAAATATTTTTATTTGGTCCAAAGGTAGTGGAAAAGACATATTTGCAAAGTTGAGCATTAGCGTTTCATTGATTTTTATTGATGTACTCTCAATGCCATCAACTTTATATGACGAGCATCGTGCTGGTTGATTGTTCAATGGCGCTTTGAGGGCTGAGATTAATGCCCATTTAAAACAAAATGCGTCATTGTTTTTAACATTTATAATTGCTTTTTTATTCCTCAGCCCTTTGGGTGTTTCAATGTAGCTTGAAACTTTTAGTGGAGTATATTTATTAATATTTATCTCCAGCCTCAATATTTTTGTCATTGTCCACCCGCTGTCCTTCTCCTGGAATTCATCCATTTTTCCGCAAATTATTGATGTATGCGTTTTTATGATCTCTTCTAGATCACTCGATGCTGTTAACACACACATATTCGACTGATGCGATTTTACAGTCATCAGCATTTCTTCTTCACTGAATTTGATATACTCCGCAAAGAGCTCTAAATTCATTTTGCAAGCGGTGTGTATAATTAGCACATTCTTTATGAGTGGGAGGATTTCTTGAGCCGCCTCACTCAGAAAATCTTCTGGCTCCACAATGTTTTTATTCTTATTCTCATAAGAGAATGTGCTAATCCGGTTTTTAAACCCACTTGAAATCATTTTAACATGAGTATTCACAGGTGTGAACACTAGCATCTTATGCGAATTCGATCGCAGATGCGCGCTCCACTTCGATGATGTGATGTGCTCATTGCATGCGGTGCAGTGTTTGGTGTGAGTCGATGCTGACGGTCTTGATGAGTTCATGTTGTGGATGAAGGTGGTGGGGGTGATGTTGTAGTTGGTGGCGGTGATGGGGTTGACGGCGAAGTTGGTGTTGATGGCTGTGGGGGTGATGTTGTAGTTGTTGTAGTTGGTGTTGGCAATGGTGGTGGTGGGGGTGATGTTGTAGTTGTTGTAGTTGGTGTTGGCGATGGGGGTGATGTTGTAGTTGTTGTAGTTGGTGTTGGCAATGGTGGTGGTGGGGGTGATGATGTAGTTGTTGTAGTTGGTGTTGGTGATGGGGTTGATGTTGTAGTTGGTGTTGGTGGAGTCGGTGGTGGTGGGGGTGATGTTGTAGTTGTTGTAGTTGGTGTTGGCGATGGGGTTGATGTTGTAGTTGGTGTTGGTGGAGTCGGTGGTGGTGGGGGTGATGTTGTAGTTGGTGTTGGTGGTGTTGGCGATGGGGTTGATGTTGTAGTTGGTGTTGGTGGAGTCGGTGTTGTTGATGTTGTGATTTAATCCATTATCATTAACCATATAGGTTAAATGATTAAAATAGTTGGGGCGGCTCTGACCTTGGGCCGAGGTACTCCGGGCAACATAGTTGATACCCTCGAAAGAGTTGGCACGGGTATTCTTATTTCCAGACATATTCTTTGATTTTTTTTTTAAACACTTTGTTAACACAAAACGAAAATTTTTTTTTAATTTGCTTTCACACTTTGCTAGCACAAAACGAAAATTTTTTTTAATTTGCTTTCACACTTTGATAGCACAAACACGAAACTTTGTATACCGCTTTGATAACAAGACGAAAGAGCTGACGATTCAGGAGTTCGAAAACTACTAAGGTTTTTATAAATAAGAATCTATAATCTAAGGTAGGAAGTCCTTATGAAATTATTATAAGGAGAGTCACTCAAAGAGAGTGCACTGTCAAAAAGGGTGAGACCGAAAACACACACACAAAGGTAGCAGCACGTGACAAACATACGTGCGAAGACTATCTATCAACACTTCTGTCAACACTTCATGTCAATCATACCCACTTAGGTGGGAGGTGTCCTACTAGGCCTAACCAATGACAACGAAGGTGCGAAAAGAGAACCAAAACACTTTTACACTGATCAATGAACCCACCCTTAAAAAATCAAAAACATGTACCTGCACACTTGTGCGGTAACCGATCTTCCACTATATCTAGCATCTCCTCCAAAAAATCTCGTCACGTACGCACACACGTCGGTAGCTGGTAACCGATCATCCACCATATTCTAGCATACAGGTTATAGGTTACATACATTACTCACAATCTCCTCCTTAAAAATTTCAATCACGTACGCACACACAAGTGCGCTAGTGATCCTCCACCATATTCTAGCATACAGGTTATAGGTTACACGCCTTGCTCACAATCTCTCTTAAAAATCTCAGTCACGTACGCACACACAAGTGCGCTAGTGATCCTCCACCATATTCTAGCATACAGGTTACACGCCTTGCTCACAATCTTCTCCTTTTAAAATCTCAATCACGTACGCACACAAGTGCGCTAGTGATCCTCCACCTGACTCCAACCCCCATTAAAAAGGTCATCCAAAATCATGACTTCGATCATAAATGTCACGCACGGCATCCATAAATACCTGTCACACATCCTACCCCAAAAGCAATAAATCAAGTGCTTTAATTAGCTAATTAAAATTCAAGAGCTGTCAAAAAAAAAGATTTACGACTTCCCGTCCTAGAATGCCCAGTTCCCTACTACTTATATTCATTAATTTACTTCAAAGATCCTAAGGTTAAAATAATACGCATTTGGATATATATCAGAAAATCTTATAAAAGACCAATGCCCATTGGTCCGCTTAAGGGAAATCGTTCTAAAAAGTACAATCAAATAATAAAAAAACTTTTCTCAAAAAATGAGAGTAGTAGGGAACTTGGCATTCTATGACAAGAAGTCTAATCGTTTTTTTATTGCTTTCGATTTTTAATTGCTTCATTATAGCACATAATTTATTGCTTTTAGGTGGGGTGACAGGTATGTGACCTTTTTTAGAAGAATGTGTGGTTTGGGTCACGTGCGTAATTTGATCGAAGAATAGCATTATGGATGACCTTTTTTATTGGGGTTGGAGTCAGGTGGAGGATCACTCCGCACTGTGTGTGCAGTAGATTGAGTGTTTAAGGAGGAGATTGTGAGCAAGTATGTAACCTATAACCTGTATGCTAGAATATAGTGGAAGATCGGTTACCAGCTACCGCACAAGTGTGCAGGTACATGTCTTTTGATTTTTTGAGGGTGAGTTCATTGATCAGTGTAAAAGTGTTTTTGGTTCTCTTTTCGCACCTTCGTTGTCATTGGTTAGACCTAGTAGGACACCTCCCACTAAATGTTTTCCCACATCTTAATTACAGTATTATTGACATGAAGTGTTGATAAGCAGCTAACTTCGCAAGTACGTTTAACACGTGCTGCTACCTTTTTGTGTGTGTTTTGTTTTGAAATATAAGACGATCCAGATTTCTTTTATATGATACAGAGTAGTGACAAGCACATGTATCAACTCCTTCTGTTGCATCATTCGAGGACCATGAGCACACCGTCAAGTGCTTTCCATATTTTGATTTAATAAGACGATAGTTTTCATACTCAAAGAAATATTCTCGGTATTCCTCCAACAGTTTAGCGTGCTCAGGAAAAAGCACATCCTCAAACTCCTTGAGGAAATCATCAATTTTCCTCACATTTGTTTTAAACTTGTCTATACTGGTTTACATCTTTTTTTTTTATTTCTTTTCCCGTTTTCTCTTGAAATTTCAAAACATAAACGAGTTAGGTCAATTTCTGCGTCATGTCCATAAGACGCATCTAAATCTAAAAGTTGTACATCGTATTTTCCCATCTTTGAACATTTAGGGATAATATAATTATTATATGTATTACAAATTTGATTTTTCAGCAACGTGTTCCAACATAAGAATGATGTTAAAAATATCCCCAATCTTATGAAGGCTCTACATGACTCACTATCAAATTGAATTTTATTACCATATTGATTTAAAATTAATATGCACTGCTTATCTGATTTTCTAATTTTAAAATGACACTTTATGCTTTCAATCTTGGGATTATCCATTAATGTATCATATATATATATTGGAGTGAAGGAGACATTTCTTATTTAAGCTTTGGTGATATTTTAAGTCCATTAAATAGTTTCGCTTCAGTTATTGTACGAGGTAGAGCTAAGAAAGAGTTTTTAACTAAATATTTAACTACAAGAATAATTGATTTAGAACTAGATCAAAGTTTAAGTCACTTTCAAAACTTTTTTACAAATTGTAGAATACATTGGAAAATATCAAACCATTGTGCTCTAAACAATTTATTTAAACTCTTTCTAATCTTAGAAAGCTCTAATTTTAGAATATGTGGAAATTAAATTCTGTTCACACCATTATGTTTGAAAATAATAATAAACACATTTAATTATAAATTTGGAGTTTTTCTTTATTTATTTAGCCATTGGATCTGCATCAGATTTAAGTTTACAATAAAATCTAATACAACTCGAGCGTTTCTTAAGGCACATACACCTTTATTTAGATGGGACCCACAGTCGGAGAAAACATTACATTTCAGCTCTTCTAATCGTGGGCATCCATATTCTTCAATGTTTATTACACACGTCCTTAGATATTTTTCAAGAAACTTTTTCTTTATATCTCCCTTCGTTATTACACTCATATCATTAACAAGCTCACGAAGATAATTTCTAACTTTTAAAAAGCTATCAGATCCATCATTCTTCAGAGATTGTATTGATTTCTAGTTAACCATATTGCCGTTTTACGGGCCTTCTTAGTTAATCTGAGAAAATCATATGGTGGTTTTATAAGTAATGATCGTCTGAGTAATATCCATTCCTAAAAACTAGTCCAATTTCTTTTAATATAAAATAGTTGTTATTTCATAAAATCCTTGTATGTCGACAACTACTTGATCCTCCATTTTTTGTAATGTTTAACATTAGTAATTTCATCTCATCACTGAGAGTAATATGTGGTACTTTCCATGTAATATTAGATATATTTAATTTATACTCATTGCTTTCAATTTTATTATGATATACATCATCCATATTTTTAGTTATGTGTAGAATTAGTTCATGTTTACAATTGAGTAAGACTTTGTTAGAGTCCTCACAAAATCCAAGCAGGGGTTTTATGAGGAATAGAGAAATTTAAAAAACCATCCTCTGTCAGTTGTTTTTCGTTTCCATTAAACCAACCAGAATTCTCAAGCATGCGACTTTCAGGCTTATTCAAGGAAATATAGTTTTTAAGCTGGTTGAAGTACCAATAAACCTTGTTTGTTCAATTTCATTTCCATTCAACTCATATCAAACCTCATCAAAATATAGCTCATTCAATTGTTTTTTTAATTTACCTCCTCCAGTAGGCGTGTTGTTAGCCAAAGGAATCAAGCCCTCAATATTAATAAAACTCTCGCTCGGTAACACATATAAGTCCTGATTTTGGATTTTGATTCTAACTTCATCATTACTCTTAAATGATTGGAGATAGGGAGAGTAGCTATGATATTCTTTTTTGGTTATACTCTCATCCGAATAGGGTTTCTCTCAAACAGCTAACAAATTACTCATTGTTCTCTTATTTTTAGACCCAATGACTTTAAAAACAATTTGTTCTCTGTTGATTTTTGTTCTTAACGATGTTCTTTCTTCTGTAGTATAACTCAAAGTTTTTGATGATGGAGGGTAAATTGCATTTTTATTATAAATAATCATTTTTGATGTCTTAAATGTAAGCGAAGTGTAACACTTTCATTACGTAAATTAACTAAATGTCCGTCCTGATCAACAATCCGTATTATTAATGAGTGTATCTTTCTCGTGTTCACTGGGAAAATAAATAAGATTGTGGGGCTTCTCATTCATTTTATAGCCTGGAGGCACATTTAAAGCAAACTCATGCAATACATGGCTTGATTCTGCATTAACATACGATCCGCTTACAATATTACATTCTATCCGAATTGTATTTACTTTTAAAATACCCACAGACTAGTCTGAGATGTGTATTGAATTCGGCTTTAATATCTTTTTATTAAACCCGAATAATTGACCATTTGTATTCCTTTTATTAAAATATATAGCTTGTTCCTTAGTTGAAATTATTAATTTTTTTATTGTTTTAATTTATATGTTTATTTTTCCTCCATTTTCTCAATAATAATATTTCTTATATCACTAAGCTCGTATGATCTATGCTCGAAAACAAGGTTTACCACCCATTATAGAAATCTTGAGCATTGTTTAAGAAATGATCCAATTAAATCAAAAAGAAATTCATAAGATTTCGGAATTTAATCAGTCTCCCAGTCTTTTAAAGTATATAGACTTAAATTCATTTCTCAGTACATTCTCAAAGAAAAAAAAAAATAAAAAAATAAAAATTAAATAAATATACAAAATTTTAAAAAGACTTTTTCAAATTATCAAACAATACAGTCTAGGGAAAGTCAATGGAAAACAGTAAAAAACCACATAATAAACAGTAAAACCACATAAAAACAGTAAAAACCATATGAAAAACAGTAAAACCACATGAAAAACAGAGAAAAACCACATGATAAACAGTAAAAAACCACATGAAAAACAGTAAAAATTGATGTTTACCTGTTATTTTCTCGCTAAAAACAAATGAACATATACTCATCGAATTTTCAAAAACAAGAATCGCGCTTAAGAAAATTTAAAAGCATAAAATGTGTATCTCTTTGATGCTCAATTTAAAAAACTACATTTCCACTTATTGCTTAGTGAATTCTGAAAATCAGATGAAGAAAAACATATGATTTTTGATTTTAATATATAGATTTTTATTTGATTTCATTTTTTCGCAAATTATGTCTATTTTACACATATAAAAATATGACGTATACAAAATATCCCTTTCATCGCTGCTAGGCAGTTCCACAAAGGGGGCTCCATTATTTCCTCCTCCTCCTCCTCTGTGAGGTCTATCATGTCGACGTCACTGCTCTTCATCCAGAGTTTCCGCGAAGGTGGGCACCATTATCTCCCTCTCTTTTGTAAGGTCAATAATGTTGTTTTCATCATCTTCAGCAGGCATCAGTTGGCACAAAGGGGGGCTTCATTAATTCTTCCTCCTCTGTAAGGAATATCGATTCGATAGCCTGCTCTTCATACAGAGTTTCCGCGAAGGTGGGCACCATTATCTCCCTCTCTTCTGTAAGGTCAATAATGTTGTTTTCATCATCTTCAGCAGGCATCAGTGCCACAAAGGGGGGCTTCATTAATTCTTCCTCCTCTGTAAGGTCTATCGATTCGATGACCTGCTCTTCATACAGAGTTTCCGCGAAGGTGGGCACCATTATCACCCTCTCTTCTGTAAGCTCCATATCTTCGAGTTCGTCCTCTTCACTTGGCGGTGGAAGCCTCGACTCTGATCTCGATGGTTGTGGTGGTGGTGTCGATTGAAATGCATCCCTTGCATTTTCATCCTCCAGTCAGCAAATGAGATCTCCTTGGTTCATCTTCATCTTTTTGTTTGACTCTATACTATTCAAGACGCTCTTTTATATCCCAAAACTCTACACCGAGTGCATCCATTTCATACATAAGCTAGCAAAACACAGTAATTCACACACACATTAGAATGGTTTTACAATGAAAACACTTACAGCGTTTCACTATTCTGTACATTTACTAGGAAATTTTAAAATCCATAAATAAAAAAAAATCAGATAAGCATTGCATACTAATTTTGGGTTTTCATTTCCCTTTCATTTATTTTTAATATATATTAATGGACTCACACATTCGAAAAGTTTCAACATTAAAAACACTGACAGGGTTTTTACTATTCTGTACTTTTACCAGGAAATTTTTATTAAAAACATCAGATAAGCATTACATAGTAATTTTAGATTTTCATTTCCTTTCATTTATTTTCAATATATATTGTTAGTACGCACACGTTCGAAAGATGCAACCGATGTATTCAATCTGAAAAACCGTGTGAAACCATGTTAAACCACATGAAAAACAATAAAAAAAACCATATGATAAACTGCATAAAAACCGCTTGAAAACTAGAAACCACCTACAAAGGTGTTGTTTGATGTTTACCTGTTTTTTTTTTTTAATGTAGCAGTTTAATTTAATATTGATCAACCTATTGAAAGGTTATAAAATATTGTTTTGGAGATAGTATACATAATAGCAGGAATTTAAATTAAATAACATAAACAAATAATTGGTTTTAGCATATTACAAAATTACGTAACATTAATTCAATATTAGATAAAACACTTGTTGCATATTAAGTTACAATTAACGGCCAGCTGTCCAGAGGTCGCTGGTGGTAGGCGCTTTAAGCGTCTGCGGGTTGTGTTTGACCCTAGTGAACAGGCCAAAGGGTTGACATGGTTATGCAACCGGTCATTGTAACGGCTTGTATGTCGGTTTATTTGACTTATGACTGTTGGTACACAGAAGTCGTTGTGCAGCGTCATATTGCTCACATAAGGTGGAGCACCAGAGATGTCTCTTAGCACCTTGTTCTGCAGGACTTGGATTGGATTAATCCACGATTTTGCTGCTGTGCCCCAAAATGGAATCCCATATGTCCATGTGGGCACGATGATGCTCCTGTACACCAGCAGCTTGTTGCTCAAGCCGAGTTTGCTGGATGACTTCAGCAACCAGTTGAGTTTCGACCTTTTGGATCTACACGCTGCTGCCGTGATCTGTATGTGTTTGCGCCAGGTAAGTTTCCTGTCCAGATACATACCCAGGTAGCGAACATGGTTCTCCTGAGGTATGACCGTGCTGTTGAGTCGGACTGTTGGACAGTTACCACTCCTGAGCGCAAACGTACAGTGCTGAGACTTGTTCTCATTGACGCAGATGTTCCACCGGTTGGCCCAGGTACTAAAACCATCCAAGAACCTCTGCGTAACCGCTGCTGCTCTCCAAGCAGTGGAGGAGTTAGCAAGGAACACAGTGTCATCCGCGTAAGTGGCAAGCAGCGTGTTTCCGGCTACCGGAATCGGCAAGTCCGCAGTGTACAAAGTGTACAGGGCAGGTCCGAGGACACTACCCTGCGGTACACCCGCTCTGATGGGGCGGATGTTTGATCGCTCTCCCCTAACTTCAACCATAAAAGAACGGCCAAGCAGGTAAGACCTGAGCAGTAAATACTGCGCCGATGGTAGTAGGGACTTAAGCTTAAAAAGAAGGCCATCATGCCATACGCGATCAAACGCTTGCTGGATATCCAGGAATACGGCAGAGCTGTACTGCTTATTTTCCAAGGCCTCGAGGATATGCTGTACTACTCGATGAACTTGCTATGGTGTACCATGGTGATGCCTAAAGCCAAACTGATGATCAGGAATGGCACTCTGGAAGCCACTTACTGCCGACAATCTTCCAAGAAATATTTTTTCAAATATCTTGGAGAAAGTGGACAGCAAGCTTATCGGTCGATATGACGAGACAAGATTATCCGGCTTGCCAGGTTTCGGAATCATCGTAATAACAGCACACTTCCACAGAGTGGGGAAGTGGTGGATGCGAACCATGGAGTTAAAGAGTAGCACCAAGAACATCACTCCTTTCTCGGGGAGGGCCTTAGCAACTCTACCATCGACGCCATCATAGCCAGGGGCTTTCGTGGTCTTTAGCTTGCGAATCTGCAAGCGGACCTCAATAGGGGCGATAGGTGTGATCGGTTGTACAGGATCGAGATCTGCATTTAAAAATGCCTCTGTATCCTGTACCTGACTGGGTGACGCAAGCGTAAAAGGCGTGAACCGGCCTTGCAGCTCATCCGCAAATGCCGATGCAATCTCTGCATCCGATCGACACCAAGTGTTGTCCGGTCGCATAATGGGGATCCGTCTGAGTGGCTGTCGCTTGACACAACGCGTTGCCTTCCACAAATTGAATCCATGATTCTTATTGGGATCGGCATTGCGGAGCATATCCTGAAAATATTGGCTCTTAGTGTCGAAAAGCAACTTTCGCCGCTCGTACGCAGCCCGCCTAAAGTCCCTTAGATCCAAAGGATTGCGTGAGCGCATATATTGGCGACGCAGTGCTCTCTTGTGCCTTACCAGATCCAAAATCTCAGTTTTTAAAAAAGGCTGAGCTGGACTGGGAGGCGAACAAGGAAGTTGGCCAAGCATGGAGTATTCCGCCGCCGCGTTAATATTACGCAGGAATAACTCCGCTGCGTCGTCTATATCAGCCGGTGAACTCAGCTCCATGTTCAAATTGACAAGCTCCTCCAACCTTTGGCGGAATCGGGTGATGTTTGCCTTGCGCGGCAGAAGACGTGCCTTGGGAGCATTTAGAGTAACAGCCATTCTATACTCAACAATCAAAGGGATGTGATCGGAGTTAAGCTCAATTCGCTCAGATATACCAAGACAGTCAGAACGTATTCCAGCGTACACAGCAAAATCAATTGCTGTCGGCCTATGACTACCGTACGAATAGTGCGTTGCACCACCCGTGGCAAGTACTTGGAGGTTGGAGTCTCTCACGCAATCCGCAAGCGCAATCCCACGGCGAGTGTCCAAAGCAGCACCCCAGAGATGGTGTTGAGCATTCCAGTCCCCAGCAATCAGGAACTTGGGGCCAAGCTCTTCGAAGAGAAATTTAAAGTCTTCTAATGCCCACACAAAACGTGGTGGACAATAGACAGCCGCTAGGACTACTTCGCCTTGATCACTAGAGACTTTAACGGCAGCACATTGTGCGCAGAGCCAACTTATGGGAGTCAGCGCATGATGTTGCAGAGAAGATTTTATGATCACTGCTGCTCCACCACGCATGCGATCCGACGGATGATTGGCTAGGTGGATATCGTAGCCTGGTAGCCTATAGTGTGATCTGGAGCAGTAGTGAGTCTCACAGACCAACATTACATCTATTTGATGGCGGTGAATAAACAACTCCAACTCATTGGCGTTATTTGCAAGGCCGTTGGCATTCCATACGCCAACGCGCATCCCAATTTGGATCATTTATTGGCAAGTACAGCGTGCAACAGGCTCATCATGGCCATCATTGTCTCACTTAACTTGTCGAATTTTGACATAAGACTGTCAAGCTGGGGATTGGCGTGATGATAATACAGGTAAGGCTGTTGCACTAGCTGATATTGATCCTGTGAGGGCTGCTGATGTTGTTGACGCAAATGCAGCTGGTGTTGTTGTTGATGGCTTAGTTGCTGTTGATGCTCTTGCTGCATGTGCTGTTGCTGTTGCTGTTGCAGCTGCTGGCGTTGCTGAAGTTGTGGCTGTTGTTCTTGAATAAGCTGCTGCTGATGGTGACTCTGCTGCTGCTGGCGTTTCTCTGGCATCTGGCGAACCTTAGGTCGTCGCTTTTTCCTTGTCCGCTGTTGCTCAGGAACCTGCGGAGCATCTTGTTTAGGCGGCAAAGGTTGTTCTTGCTGCTGCTGCAGGTGCTGCGGCTGCTGGCGGTGCTGAGGTTGTGGCTGTTGTTGTTGGTGAAGCTGCTGCTGATGGTGACGCTGCTGCTGAGGGTGACGCTGCTGCTGTGACAATTTCCCAAGTTGCTGAATGAGCTGAGGAGCCGTTTGCAGTCTGGCGGCATCAGCATAAGAGAATTGTGCATTGCGTAGAGGAGCCGGGCTTCTTGGGCGCGACTTTTGTAAATATTGAGTCGACCTTTCGGACTGAGCCACAAGCTTCCTTCCCTTGGCAACGCGCTGATAGGCTGGGCATCCTTTCCAGCTTGCTGGATGGGCTCCACCGCAGTTGGCACATTTAGGGTCAGCATCCAATGGTTTTTCGCACACCTGACTAGCATGTGCAGAACCACACTTTACGCAGCGATGCTGTTTTTGACAATATTTTGTAGTGTGGCCAAATTCCTGGCAGCGGTGGCACTGAGGGATGTCAAAATGTCTATCAGGGCATTCAACAGAAATGCGCACCTGAGAAATGGCTCCAACTCCAAATAACAAAGGTTTAGCTCCTTCTTTGTAACACGACTAGTGATGGTTTGGACACCACGCACTGTGTGCCCAGTTCTGGCCAGCTCATCTCTGAGGAATTCAATTTTCTGCAGCGATGGATGCAGTCCCCTGATCACCACTCGGAAACCTCTATCCTCCTTTATTTGGTAGGAGTGAAAAGGTATTCGCTTCTCAGTGAAAAGTCTTTGGATTGCCCTGTAAGAGTCAATACCACTGGGCATAACTCTCACCGTACCTCCACCACTGCATTTAAGCATAAAGCTGTCAGGGGGCGTGACAGCATTTAGTGCTTCAAGCAGTCCAACAACGTTGGTAATGCCCTCAGCAATAAGTGGAGGGGGCTTGGAAGGCTTTGTAGGCTGTGGTTCCGTGTTGCCAGTATTTGCCTGAGAACAATCGCGTATCTCAGCGGCAGCGCTTAGCTTTGGGTCTTTATCGTCTGTAATCGACGGATAAATTGGCGAAGTAGGCACAACTGTAGTCTTCTCTGCCATATCAATTGACTCGATGTCTGAGTCAGAATCTGACAGCGAATCCTCTAGTGCTTTTGGTGCTGTAAGAACACCAGCAGATGTTGATGGCGCTGCGTCCAAGTCAATGTAATCATTGATTGTTGCAATTTTTCTTTTTTTATTGGCATTGTTGTTGACCTTGATTTCACCTATATATTTTTTAGTGTTTTTGTTAGTGTCATTGTTATTGTTGGCGTTGTTTATATTGTTTTTAGCGGTTGACATTTGCAATTCTTGCATTGTTAACTTTGTTGTTGTTGTTGTTACTGCTTTCAGAGCGAGAGCGCAGATCATAACGGAGTTCGCTGGTCTGCCTGGCAAGAGAAGGCGAGCACCAAAAAACTGCAGCTGCAGTATCAGGCGCGACGCCGTGTGTGGCGGTATGGGGGGTGTTGCTCATATTTGTGCAAAATTTGAGCGCACCAAGCGCACACACTCTACCAGAGTGGTGGCGGCGCACACACAAATCACACTAAGCAAGGGCCACGTGCACCAGCACAACTGCTCACGAGCGTCAAAGTTACAAATCGCGAGAGAGAGTAACCCAAACACTCACACGCACAATTGCCGATGCTCTGCAGCTGGCGGACCAGCTGCGCGCGTCGTTCGTATTTACTCTAGAGAGCGAACCGCAGGCCGCTAACGGTGCATGGGCAAGTACCGTTATTCTTTTTTTGGAATGGAATTTGGCATAAGTTCACAGTCTTATTTTGTGAGAATTAAACACAATTTAACAATTTAAACACGATAATATTGTTACAATTTTAACTGCATTAATATTATAATTAATGTTGCCACTAACTGGAGTGGTCTTGTCCATTAGAAATGCTTAGAAATGCTTATAAAGCAAAAAATTGTCACAGTCACCAAAATACGCGTTCGCGCTCGACGAAGCCAAAACGATAACTGACCTGTTATTTTCGCGCTAAAAACAGATGAACATATACTCATTGAATTTTAAAAAACAAGAAGCGCGCTAAAGAAAATTTAAAAGCATAAAATGTGTATCTCTTTGATGCTAATTTAAAAAACTACATTTCCACTTATTGCTTAGTGAATTCTGAAAATCAGATGATGAAAAAACATGTGATTTTTGATTTTAATATATAGTTTTTATTTGATTTCATTTTTCGCAAATTATGTCTATTTTACACATATAAAAATATGAAGTATACAAAATATCCCTTTCATCTCTGCTACGCAGTTCCACAAAGGGAGCCCATTATTTCCTCCTCCTCCTCCTCTGTGAGGTCTATCATGTCGACTGGACTGGACTATACCGAAATCTTATGAATTTCTTTTGATTTAATTGGACCATTTCTTAAACAATGCTGAAGATTTCTATAATGGGTGGTAAACCTTGTTTTCGAGCATAGATCATACGAGCTTAGTGAAATAAGTAATATTATTATTGAGAAAATGGAGGAAAAATAAACAGATAAATTAAAACAATAAAAAAATTAATAATTTCAACTAAGGAACAAGCTATATATTTTAATAAAAGGAATACAAATGGTCAATTATTCGGGTTTAATAAAAATATATTAAAGCCGAATTCTATTCACATCTCAGACTAGTCTGTAGGTATTTTAAAAGTAAATAAAATTCGGATAGAATGTAATATTGTAAGCGGATCGTATGTTAATGCAGAATCAAGCCATGTATTGCATGAGTTTGCTTTAAATGTGCCTCCAGGCTATAAAATGAATGAGAAGCCCCACAATCTTATTTATTTCCCAGTGAACACGAGAAAGATACACTCATTAATAATACGGATTGTTGATCAGGACGGTCATTTAGTTAATTTACGTAATGAAAGTGTTACACTTAGCTTACATTTAAAACATCAAAAATTATTATTTATAATAAAAATGTATGTTACCCTCCGTCATCAAACACTTTGAGTTATACTATAGAAGAAAGAAGATCGTTAAGAACAATACTCACAACAGAGAACAAATTGCTTTTAAAGTCATTGGGTCTAAAAATAAGAGAACAATGACTAATTTGTTACCTGATCGAGAGAAACCCTATTCGGATGAGAGTGTAACCAAAAAGAATATCATAGCTACTCTCCCTATCTGCAATCATTTAAGAGTAATGATGAAGTTAGAATCACGATCCAAAATCAGGACTTAAATGTAGTCCCGAGCGAGAGTTTTATTAATATTGAGGGTTCGATTTCTTTGGTTAACACCACGTAAATTAAAAAAACAATTGAATGAGCTATCTTTTGATGAGGTTTGATATGAGTTGAATGGAAATGAAATTGAACAATCAAGGTTTGTTGGTACTTCAACCATCTTAAAAACTATATTTCCTTGAATAAGCCTGAAAGTCGCATGCTTGAGAATTCTGGTTGGTTTAATGGAAACGAAAAACAACTGACAGAGGATGGTTTTTTAAATTTCTCTATTCCTCTTAAAACCCCTGCTTGGATTTTGTGAGGACTATAACAAAGTCTTACTAAATTGTAAACATGAACTAATTCTACTCATAACTAAAAATATGGATGATGTATATCATAATAAAATTGAAAGTAATGAGTATAAATTAAATATATCTAATATTACATGGAAAGTACCACATATTACTCTCAGTGATGGGAAGAAATTACTAATGTTAAACATAACAAAAAAATGGAGGATCAAGTAGTTGTCGACATTCAAGGATTTTATGGAAATAACAACTATTTTATATTAAAAGAAATTGGACTAGTTTTTAGGAATGGATATTACTCAGACGTTCATTATCTTATAAAACCACCATATGATTTTCTCAGATTAACTAAGAAGGCCCGTAAAACGGCAATATGGTTAACTAGAAATCAACACAATCTCTGTTGGAATGATGGATCTGATATCTTTTTAAAAGTTAGAAATTATCTTCGTGAGCTTGTTAATGATATGAGTGTAATAACGAAGGGAGATATAAAGAAAAAGTTTCTTGAAAAATATCTAAGGACGTGTGTAATAAACATTGAAGAATATGGATGCCCACGATTAGAAGAGCTGAAATGTAATGTTTTCTCCGACTGTGGGTCCCATCTAAATAAATGTGTATGTGCCTTAAGAAACGCTCGAGTTGTATTAGATTTTATTGTAAACTTAAATCTAAGTGTGATGTAGATCCAATGGATAAATAAATAAAGAAAAACTCCAAATTTATAATTAAATGTTGAAAATGTGGGGGGGCAGATCTTCCTTCCTTCTGATTTCTTCCACAAAAATACACTTTGAGGTTTGGGATTGTATATTGAATATTTTATTTCACTTGAAATTTCTAGGTTGTATATAGTTGCAATACGAATCAATGTCAACAATGGATAGATGAAAAAACCAATTAACAGTGCTGAGAGCGCTGAGAGGAGGTTACACTGCAAGAAGAGAGCATGCGGATCGCAGGCTATGTTAAGCCAAAATACCAACAGCTGACATAGCATGGCTTAACATAACCCACATAAACATTCTCCCCCCCTTGCAATGCTCAGCATTGTAAATGGATTCGAAAGCATATTGCCTTAGGATCGGCAAATGCCGGTTAATATCCAGCCGAACTCCGTGCTTTGGGCGAGAGGAAGGCCGTTCTGGCACGGAAGCATGCCCGGCAGGATGATGTGAGGATACACATCGGCTCCCAGGATCAGCGAGATAGTCGCTGGGGTGTGCCACCCCTCGTCAGCCAAGACAACGTTGGCAAACTTCTTGTGGAGGTCGCTGCTGGCGGCTCGGATTGGGGTCCGATGGTGGAGTTGAGGGTCGACCTCAAGCACGACTTCCCGATTTAGCTCCGTTGACCTCGATCGGAGCATGACGGTGCAAACGCGTTCGGACCCGATGCTAGTGACGGAAAGCCCAAGAGCTGTTGCCAGTGAAGCATTAATGCGACTCATCGGGCAACATGCGTCGATGAGCGCTCGGGTTTCGAACGATTTGACACCGGTGTGAAGCAGCAC
Organism: Drosophila tanythrix; assembly: GCA_035043275.1. Classification (NCBI taxonomy): domain Eukaryota; kingdom Metazoa; phylum Arthropoda; class Insecta; order Diptera; family Drosophilidae; genus Drosophila; species Drosophila tanythrix. The sequence goes on from JAWNNC010000023.1 coordinate 48,719, forward strand.
AATAGCGGTTGGTAATATAGTTACGCTTGTGTGCCGCATCAACGAGGCCAACGAAGTAACGATTGGAGCCCTGGGAGACGTGGGCGGTGAGCGGCGGTCCGTCGGCGGAGGAGATCCGCTGGGTGAGCGGCGGTCCGTCGGCGGAGGAGATCCGTTGGGTGAGGTGGAGTGACCGGCTGACGAACGGATGTTTATCTCTTGGTGCCGACGCCTTGGCACCTGGTCGGCATCTCGCAAATGAAGCAGAGTGTGGTGTGGTCCGCCACACACACGGCACGACGCATCACTGCGGCAGGAACCCTCGGAGTGCTGATGGGCAAGGCAGTTTGGGCAGTAGCGGTTGACGAGCACTGCTCTCAACCGCTTCTCAGCGGAAAAGCGAAGAAAACGCTGGCACTTCCGCAGCGCGTGGACACCTCTGCACACTCGACATCTGAACGAGTTTGAGGTGGGGCGGTTGGCCGTCGTAGCGGGTTTACGGGATGGCATGCTGTTCCTCAGTAAAACGAAAACAAAGAAACTGTAAAGGAAGAAAGGAATAGCTTATGATTTCGTTTAACAAAAAAACAACATGAAAGGAATTCCTTCAATTAGGCTAAGACTGTAGATTCTTTTCTTCGCCTCTCGGATCGTGGAGGAAAAGGACCAGTTTATGAATTGGTCTCTTGATGACCCCTCGTGTCGTAAGGACATCAACGACACGTACGTTGTTGTCATCACCTGAATGGGTACTCAGAATTCTTCCAAGACGCCATTCGTGGACGGGAAGGTTGTCTTCCTTGACAATTACCATATCGCCAGGTTGGAGATTTCGCGATGGATATTGCCACTTAATGCGTTTGTGGAGTTCCTTTAGGTACTCTTCCTTCCAACGGAAACAAAGCTGTTGGTTAAGAGCCTTCAGGCGTTGCCATCGGTTTAGAATGGACGTGGCACTCTCTGTAATTTCGGGCTCACAAACGGACAAGAGAGGTGCACCGATTAGGAAATGCCCTGGGCTCAGGGCTAACAAGTCAGTTGGATCTTCTGACATTGGAGAAATCGGTCTTGAGTTAAGACAAGCTTCAATCTTGGATAAGAGTGTTGATAGCTCTTCGAACGTGAACTTAAAGTTCGCTGCGGATTTGTGGAAGAGTGTCTTGAAACTCTTCACTCCAGCTTCCCATAAGCCACCCATGTGCGGTGCGCTTGGCGGATTGAAGCGCCATGACAATTTGTGTTGGGTATACTTGGATAGTATGGTTTTCTTTGTAACTTCAAGGAAATCTTGATCGAGGGCCTTGGACGCTCCGACAAACGTTTTCCCGTTATCAGAATACATTTGTCGAGGACATCCACGTCGTGCAACGAATCGTGCAAAGGCGGCGAGAAACCTTTCGGTTGTCAGATCGGAAGTGGCTTCCAAATGGATAGCCTTTGTACTGAAGCATACAAAAACACATACATAGCCCTTGGTAATTCGACAAGCACGCCCTGTGAAACTTTTGATGTCAAAGGGGCCGGCAAAGTCGACACCAGTATGGGTAAAGGGTCTGGAGAATGTGGACCTTTCAATTGGTAAGTCACCCATGAGTTGGGTTTGAAGCCGCTTCTTGTAGATGATGCAAACTTTGCATGAGTTGATCAATGACTTTATTAAGTTCTTGATCTTTGGAATCCAATAGCGTGACCGGATAAGGCGCAACATCAATTGGTTTCCTCCATGGAGCGATATGCGATGCGTGAAGTGAACCAAGAGGCGGGTAAATGAGCATGAATATGGGAGGATGATGGGATGACCTTCATCGTAGCTTAATGTAGTGGAGGCTTTTACCCGGCCGCAAGCTCTCATGATTCCCGTCCGATCGAGAAACGGGTTTAAATTGAGGATATGACTGGACCTTGGGATTGGTTCCTTCTTAGTCAAAAGCTTATACTCCTTTAGATATTGCCATTGTTGAGTACATCTAATGAGTACGTCTTGAACCTCAGCAAGCTCTTTGCTGCTGAGCTCATCGGAAAAATTATACGGAATTTTTCGACAGCGCTTGATGAAGCGAAGTACGTATGCAACGACGCGTAACGCTCGGTTGAAGTCCGAAAATCGTTCAAGGAGTTCAAACGATTGCTGCACATTAGCTAGGTTTGATCTGATTGGGCGTTGCTCAATATCAGTTTCAAGGAATGAAGTTTGAGAGGAGGGCCATTGGTTTTGTGGAAGTAGTAACCATTCTGGCCCTTTCCACCACAGCTGACTATCCCGTAGCTCTTGTGGCGTGACCCCTCTACTAGCCATATCTGCTGGATTGCACTCGGAACGGACGTGTGACCAGGTCCCTGCGTCAGTTGCTTGTATTATTTTTGTGACTCTATTGGCAACGAAAGTTGTCCAAGTGCACGGGGGCTTGTTAAGCCAAGCAAGGACTATTGTGGAATCTGTCCAAAAGTACGGTTTCACATTGTTGTTGTGAAGTTGTGGGAGGAGTGACTTGGACAGATCGGCAAGGAGTACGGCTCCACACAATTCAAGTCTTGGTAGAGAGACTGTTTTAATTGGAGCCACTCGCGTTTTCGCTGTAAGAAGGTGAATGTGAACTTGCTTATTCACTTCTATACGGACATAAAGAGCTGCGCCGTATGCACGTTGAGATGCATCACAAAAGCCGTGGTACTGTACACTTGCGGTGGGTTTGAAATCTATCCATCTTGGAATGCGAATTTCTCCCAGAGTTGGATAGCACGTAAGGAAGTCGTGCCAACGATGCAGCAGCTCTTCTGGCAGTGCATCATCCCATCCGAGATCGTGGAGCCAAATTTCCTGCATGAATATCTTGGCACGAACGATCACTGGCGCTAACCATCCCGCTGGATCAAATAGTTTTGCAATCTGCGAAAGGATTTCGCGCTTGGAAAATGATTGCTTTGATGGGAGAATGGAAGGAGAGAAAAAAAACTCGTCAGTGTCCGCTTGCCATCGGATACCGAGAGTTTTTGCAACGCTGGATTCCTCGAGTTCCAGAAAGTCCTCACGCAGTAAGTGATCCTTAGGAATCTCTTTGAGTACATCTCTATGGTTTGATGTCCATTTTCGTAATGGAAACCCGGACTGTGCCAGAGCTTTACGGAGTTCTCGGATTTTGGAGATTGCTTGATCCTTGGAATGGGCTCCTGCAAGTACATCATCCACATACATGAAATGTGAAATAATGTCACTTGCCAGAGGATACTGTTCTTGGACATCCTTTGCGAGCTGTTGGAGTACTCGGATTGCCAAGAATGGAGCGCAATTGACACCAAATGTGACAGTATTGAGCTCAAAGTCACACACTTCTCCCTTCTTATTCCGGAAAAGAATTCTTTGATAGGGGGTGTGCTTTGAGTCCACCAAGATCTGTCGATACATCTTGGTTATGTCGGCATTGAAGCAGTAGCGGAAATAACGCCATTTTAAGATCTGAACTGTCAGATCAGATTGAAGGACGGGTCCCGGATAAAGGTTGTCGTTCAAACTTTTGCCGTTTGAGGTTGGACTGGAGGCGTTGAATACTACTCTGACCTTTGTAGTGGTGCTGTCTGGTTTCAAAACAGCATGATGGGGTAAATAGTAGTTGTCTGTGTCACTTTGAGGGACTTGTCTCATGTGACCGAGATCCAAATATTCCTGAATTACCGAATCGTATTGCTCTTTTAAGGGAATGTTTCTCTTCAAACGGCTTTCGTTCTTTAGAAACTGAGCGAGTGCGGTGGACCTTGAATGTCCCAACTGGATGTGATCAGGATTGCGGAACGGTAGGGTGACAACGTATTTACCATTTTCATTTTTAATCGTGGTGCGGATAAAATTCGTTTCACATACAGAATCTGAGTCTCTTATAGGACTCGAAGGAAGATCCTCCACCTCCCAAAATTTTGTTAGAAGATCTTCTAATGGAGGTGTCGGATTATTGGAAATTCTTGTTGTGAAAGACGAAATTGATGTGGCACTGCCTTGTGTTATTGGACCTGTGAGAATCCATCCAAAAACTGATTCTTGCCCCAACAGTGTCCCACAAATGTTCGGAATGGAGCCGCCGAGCAGTATGGATGGGATGATATCTGCGCCTAGTAGCACGTCAATCTGCGAGCTCCTGTGAAAAGTCGGGTCAGCCAACTGGATATTTGGCAAGTCCTTCAACGTATTCTCATGAATTGAGTACGATGGTAGGTTACCTGCCAAGTGTGGAAGGACAAAGGCCGAAATCTCAATTTGAATTCGAGGCCTTGTCGGAGAGCCTATGTGGAAGTGACATAACTTCTGAGGCTTCGCTGCGATAGCTTGATTTAAGCCATTGACTTGGGCTTGGACGGGTTGAAAAGGAGGCTTGATCAGGTTGAACAACCTCGTGGTAATGAAGGTTGCTTCCGAGCCCGAATCAATCAATGCACGTGCCTTATATTTGATACCTGCATGGCAGATATTTATAAGGGCAGTGCCTAGCAAGACACCTTGTGTGTTTGCAGAGAAATATGTTTGTACATTTCTCGGATTTTGTGGATCTGGAACGTTACTTGGAGTAGTAACTGTTGCAGAGGCTGGCTGGGGAGAGGGGTCGCCACGATGAAGGAGTGTGTGGTGACGACCTTTGCACGTGAAGCAGCTGTGCGCACTTGTGCAGTCTTTGAGAATATGGCCTCTTGCAAAGCAGTTCAAACACAACTTTTGCTGCTTTATGTAAGCAGCTCGGTCCTTGACCGACATTTGGAGGAATTGCGGACATAATCGAATCGGATGATTCTCTTTGGAGCACAGCCTGCATGATTGTGTTTTTACGGAAATCTTGCTTTCAAAGAGTTGACCTTGGAGCATGCTTCTTTGCGCGTAGGTCTTTGCTGCATGTGCGTGCTTGTGCTTGGCATCATGTCCTCGATGGCTTCCAAGGTGCGGTATCGCTCCAATAGGAAAGAGTTGAGCTCATCCCATGTCGGAATCTCTGACTTATTATGTATGGATTGCTCCCATAACGATAGAGTTAGTTTTGGGAGCTTCGATGAATATATGAAAACCAGGAAACAATCCCAATTCTCAGTTTTGACCTTGGCTAGTTCTAGCGCGGTCAAGCACCCTTGGATGGTGCTCTGGTGGTCCTTGAGTGACCTTCCAGTTTCATGGGATATGGATGGAAGATTGAACAGCACCTTGAGTTGACTGTTGACGAGCAATCTTCTATTCTCAAATCTTTCAGTCAGGTTTTGCCACGCTGACTGAAACCCATCGTTGGTTAGTGGTGATTTGGCAACTATATTGTTCGCCTCACCGCTGGTTTTGGAATTTAGGTGGAAAAGTTTTTCCACCGGAGATAGACTTGGATTGTCTATATAGACGGCTGTGAACAGGTCCCGAAACGTAGGCCATCGAAGGTAGTCTCCACTAAAAACTTCGGTGTCGACGGGTGGAAGCCTGCAGCCTCTCATTATCGGAGGTGCAAGCGGAACTGGCTGCGGTCTACTTGCAGCCGCAGCTTGTGCGATTTGCTCACTGAGTTGAGCTGCACAGCGTTAGTATACAGAATAGCAAATGGAAGTACTTATTCTGCCTGACCGCACTATCTTCACTGCTTTCCCCTTGGATTGCAGTTTTGGAGCACAACTCATATTCCTTTTCGACCTTTTCCCATAGGGATCGTATCTGGTCTCGGCGGATCTCGAGTGTGTATACTGTGGCGGGAGTTGTGGATGGCATGTTGATCATTGCCTCATAATGGCTGAGTCGATCGGAAATAGCGATAAAGTCGCTTAGCGCCATTCTGCTCGAGCTTATGATCTTGCTTATGTGAGCGCGTGTGCCTGTCGGACTCCTTGGAATAAGCTGTTTTTGCTTAACAGGCTTATTTCCAGTAGGAGCTGGTTCGCTTTTGAACTTTGAAGCCGACGACCTTGGTGTTGGTCTATTGGAGCCACACGAAATGGGCGAACTTCTGATATCACGTTGCGGAGGAACGGATAATTGCTTCTTATTGTTCGAATTCTCTGAGTTCATATATGGTCTTTCTGATACTCAGAGAATGAATTCAAGAAGAGGAAGGTTTTTTTTTATATATATTTGTTGGAAACTTTATTGGACTAGTATATATATTTTTTTATTTTTTTTTACTTACGAGATCGTGACTGTGAAGAGTCGGAATGGTGATCTCGCATAAAAAATATTTTCTTTGTCACTCCAGCCCTGGATTTGCTGGTAAGTTATTACAATAACAGCTGACAAGGTAACAATAACAGCTGGTTATGTTAATGTTGCGGAGTGACAAAGTGAGGAATTTAAGACAAGACAATGGAAAAAAGTTTCGGAGCGTAAATAATGTGGTCGGACGTGTAACAATATTACAATTATTAATTAAAATAATAATAGTAACCAATAATAATATTAATAATAATATTTATTGGTCGGATTGTGTTAATTCCTTGCCGTCACTGAAATAGTGGATGTGTACATACAAACATATGTTTTGAATTCGTTTAATTAGTTATTGAATTATGCCGTCTGTTATCTTTATTGATCTCTTTGTTGTTGTGTGTGCGGCCAATCTTTATTATTTTAATTTGTGGTTGTATGTTTATGTTTATGTTTGCATGTACCAATGTGCAGTGTACGGCAAAGAATTGAATATCACATATATACGTTTGTTTACGTATGTTTATAATGGCATAGTTGGAATATTAGCATGCAAGAATTCTCCAGTTTAAATTGAAATGTTAAAGAATTCTTGCAGCAGGCGAAATTATGCGAAGTTGTTTTTATATTGTATTGAATTGTTTTATAATTGTATTGGTGTCACTAAAAAGTGTGTGCGTATTTATGTATGGAGTACATATAAATATGGGAATGTGAAATTATGTGCCTTTTGGACTTTGGATAGTAGTCGAAAAAATGGCTGATATGGAAATAATTTTCACTTCACCCTTTTCACACTTTTTTCTACGTACAATTATCGGACTGTAATACCTTATGGTATTCGGAATTTTTGGAGGCCGGTAATTGGCGATTCAGCGGACTGTATGCTTTGGATATATGTACGTTATGTACTTATCTGATTGATTTTGGTTCTGGTTGGAAATCCACCGATGCGAGCTGGGGCGAGCGGTGTTTTGGAATTATCCGGCTCGAAGGACCATGAAAATGTAGGGGGGCAGATCTTCCTTCCTTCTGATTTCTTCCACAAAAATACACTTTGAGGTTTGGGATTGTATATTGAATATTTTATTTCACTTGAAATTTCTAGGTTGTATATAGTTGCAATACGAATCAATGTCAACAAAGGATAGATGAAAAACCAATTAACAGTGCTGAGAGCGCTGAGAGGGGTTACACTGCAAGAAGAGAGCATGGGATCGCAGGCTATGTTAAGCCAAAATACCAACAGCTGACATAGCATGGCTTAACATAACCCACATAAACAAATGTGTTTATTATTATTTTCAAACATAATGGTGTGAACAGAATTTAATTTCCATATATTCTAAAATTAGAGCTTTCTAAGATTAAAAAGAGTTTAAATAAATTGTTTAGAGCACAATGGTTTGATATTTTCCTATGTATTCTACAATTTGTCAAAAAGTTTTGAAAGTGACTTAAACTTTGGTCTAGTTCTAAATCAATTATTCTTGTAGTTAAATATTTAGTTAAAAACTCTTTCTTAGCTCTACCTCGTACAATAACTGAAGCGAAATTATTTAATGGACTTAATATATCACCAAGGCTTAAATAAGAAATGTCTCCTTCACTCCAATCCAATGCATCAACATACTGTTTAGTTATTTTTATGGTTTTTCTAGTTATTACATCCAGCTCTTTTATGTCATAGGGAGGCTTGAAGTGGTAAAAATTCGGTATAGTTGATCCTGCTTGCATAAAGGCCAATTCTTTTATAAAAATTTGTCTCTCATTTCCAAATATATACTGGAAGTCAGGAAGAACACATGAGCTTCTGTCTATCTTAATCATTTTGTGTTTAATGTAAATAATGTACTGAGAATCATGAGCTAGACTCTTCATCTTAAATAGCGCTAACAATTCAATTTCAAGTTAGTTTGAGTCAACTTTTAAATCAATATGGACACACTTCAGCTAAGAAAATCTAGAAATTCGAGAAAAATACAAGATCATGAAATCATTTTTGGATTTGAGTATTTTGTTAATCTACAATTAAAATTCAAGAGCTGTCAAAAAAAGATTTACACCAATGGTTTGGATGCAGCAACATAAGCGCAATTTCATTGGATTTGGAAAAGAGGAATGGTTTCAATTATTAACATTTAAGAAATATATCCAGTTAAGGCTTGAGCAGTTTGAGTTCTTGATGCCTGATACATTAATGTATAATCCTAAGATTGAAAGCATAAAGTGCCATTTTAAAATTAGAAAATCGGATAAGCAGTGTATAATAATTTTAAATCAATATGGTAATAAAATTGAATTTGATAGTGAGTCATGGAGAGCCTTCATAAGATTGGGGATATTTTGAACATCATTCTTATGTTGGAACACGTTGTTGAAAAATCAAATTTGTAATATATATAATAATTATATTATCCCTAAATGTTCAAAGATGGGAAAATATGATGTACAACTTTTAGATTTATGTGTATCTTATGGACATGAAGCAGAAATTGATCTTACTGGTTTGTGTTTTGAAATTTCAAGAAAGATGGGAAAAGAAAAAGATGTAAACCGGTATAGACAAGTATTACAAAAGAAAGTGACACAAGTATAGGCTCTTAAAAATAAACTAAAATAATTCTTTGGTTGAATTTCTGCTTTTGAAGAATAAACAACGTTATGGGAATTTTACGAATTTTTGATTCGAAACAAAGGTGAGGAAAATTGATGAATTCCTCAAGGAGTTTGAGGATGTGCTTTTTCCTGAGCACGCTAAACTGTTGGAGGAATACCGAGAATATTTCTTAGAGTATGAAAACTATCGTCTTATTAAATCAAAATATGGAAAGCACTTGACGGTGTGCTCATGGTCCTCGAATGATGCAACAGAAGGAGTTGATACATGTGCTTGTCACTACTTTGTATCATATAAAAGAAAACTGGATCGTCTTATATTTCAATACACTAACCTAGCAAAGAGGTTCAACAAAATGGATATTAATAATAATAATACATTTTAATATATACATTTATCTTTAAAATTAAACTATTACAATAAGAATAAATAAATTATATTATGAAAAAGTAAACAACAACAAAAATTCTTTTATTTAAACATAATAAACTCTATGAACCTAGGTAGGAAGTCTGCAGGTATACAAATCAGAGCAGGCTATTATTTCAAATTATTGTGAAATTATTATAAGGAGAGTCACTCAAAGAGAGTGCACTATAAAAAGGGTGAGAACCGAAAACAAACACAAAAAGGTAGCAGCACGTGTTAAACGTACGTGCGAAGTAGCTGCTTATCAACACTTCATGTCAATAATACTGTAATTAGGATGTGGAAAACATTTAGGTGGGAGGTGTCCTACTAGGTCTAACCAATGACAACGAAGGTGCGAAAAGAGAACCAAAAACACTTTTACACTGATCAACGAACCCACCCTTAAAAAAAAAATCAAATCAAAACAAAACAAGTTCCTGCACACCTGTGTGCTATCTGGTAACCGATCTTCCACTACATTCTAGCATACAGGTTACACGCCTTGCTCACAATCTCTCCTTAAGAAATCTCAAACACGTACGCACACACAAGTGCGCTAGTGATCCTCCACCATATTCTAGCATACAGGTTACACGCCTTGTTCACAAACTCCTCCTTAAGAATCCCAATCACGTACGCACACGTAAGTGCGCGAGTGATCCTCCAACTGACTCCAACCCCAATAAAAAAAGGATCAACCATAAATGATGACCCTTCGATCATTAATGTCACGCACGTGACCCAAAATCACGCATTCTTCTAAAAAAGGTCACACACCTGTCACCCCCCACCCAAAAAGCAATAAATCAAGTGCTATAATTAGGCAATTAAAATTCAAGAGCTGTCAACAAAAAAGATTTACGACTTCTTGTCATAGAATCCCCAGTTCCCTACTACTGCGGACAATCAACAGAAAACAGCGGAAATTTAAGAAAAACGCGAAAATGCGGTAAATCAACAAGAACTGCAGACAAATACAAAATGGCCGAAAATAAGAAATATGAATTCAGAAATATGCGAAAAATACAAAAATTCGGAAAATAAAAAAACGGCTGATATTTACCAAAAAATTCAAAATGGCGAAAAATAAAAAAAAACCTGCAGAAATTTAGGTATGATGCGTAAATGCGCGAAATAAAATAACAAAATGAGGAAAATAAAAAAAATTCAGAAATATGTGAAAAATACTAACTGGCGCAAAATCAACAACAAACAGCAAAAATCGAAGGAAAATATGAAAATGCAGAATATTACAAAATGGCGGAAAATCAATAAAAAATTAAGAAATTGGAGAAAATACGAAAATGGGGTAAATCAACAAAAGCTACAGAAATTGCAGAAAAATCAATAAAAATAAAAAAAAATAACAAAATGCGGAAAATAAAAAAATTGAGATATATGCGAAAAATACAAAATGGCAGAAAACAGCAGAAATTTAAGAAAAATACGAAAATGCGGTAAATCAACAAAAACTGCAGAAAAATATGAAAAAGCGGAAAATAAGAAGAAAAAAATGAAGAACTATGCGAACAATACAAAATTGCGGAAAATCATTAAAATAAATTAAGAAATTGTAGAAATTCCGAAAATGTGGTAAATCAAAAAGGTGCAGAAATTGCAGAAAAATACCAAAAATATGCAGAAATACACGAAAAATACAAAATGACGGAAAATCAACAAAAAACAGTAGAAATTAGCGAAAAATACGAATATGGCGGAAAATAAGAAATAAATATTCAGAAATATGCGAAAAATACAAAAATTCGTAAAATAAAAGAACGGCTGATATTTACCAAAAAATATAAAATGGCGGAAAATAAACAAAACCAGTAGAAATGTTCAAAAATTCAATATGGCGAAATGGAGAAAATTAAAAAAAAAATACAAAACGGTGGAAAATCAAAATACAGTAACATATTGCTGAAGATACGAAAATGCGGTAAATCAAGAAAAACTGCAGAAATTCCAGAAGATGCAAAATAGCGGAAAATTGAAAACCATCAGAAATTTACGAACAAAAAAAATTGCAGAAAATCAACAAAAACAGCAGAATATACGAAAATTACAAAAATGAGGAAAAACTAACCAAAACTGCAGAAATTGCAGAAAATACAAAATGGCGGAAAATTAAAAAAAAATGCCGAAATGTCAGAAAATTCAAAATGGCGGAAAATCAAATAAAATAAGAAAAAAATTCAGAAATATTCGAAAAATACTTGTAGAAAATACGAAAATGCGCTAAATCAATAAAAATTGCAGAAATTGAAGAAAATACAAAATGGCGGAAAATTTAAAAACAGCAGAAATTTACGAACAAAAAAATTGCGGAAAATCAACAAAAAGAGCAGAAATAAACGAAATTTCGAAAATGTGGAAAACCGACAAAAGCTGCAGAAATTGCAGAAAATTACAGAATTGCTGAAATACAGTAAAAATTAAGAAATTGTAGAAAATACGAATATGTGGTAAATCAAAAAAGTTTCGGAAATTGCAGACAAATATAAAAAATGCGTAAAATAACCATGCGGGAAAAAATTCAGAAATATGCGAAAATACAAAATGGCAGAAAACAGCAGAAATTTAAGAAAGATACGAAAATGCGGTAAATCATCAAAAACTGCAGAAAAATACAAAATGGGGGAAAATAAGAGAAAAAAATGCACAAATATGCAAGAAATACAAAATGCCGGAAATTCCAAAAATATTAAAAAATTGTAGAAAATAATTAAATACGGTAAATCAACAAAAATGGCAGAAATTACAGAAAAATACAAAAAATATGTTAAATAAAAAAATGCGGAAAAAATGCAGAAATATACGAAAAATACAAAATGGCGGAAAATTAACAATAAACAGCAGAAATATGCGAAAAATACGAAAATGCGGTAAATCAACGAGAGCTGCAGACAAATACAAAATGGCCGAAAATAAGAAAAAAATGCAGAAATATGCGAAAAATGCAAAAAATTCGGGAAATAAAAAAACGGCTGATATTTACCAAAAAATTCCAAATGGAGAAAATAAAAAAAAATGCGGAAATAAGCGATCAATACAAAATTTCGGAAAATTCTAAAAAAATTAAGAAATTGTACAAAATACGAAAATGTTGCGGAAATTGCAGACAAATTCAAAAAAATTAGTAAAATAACAATGCGGAAAAAAATTCAGAAATATGCAAAAAATACAAATATGTGCAAAATCAAAAAAAAACAAAAAATTGTAGAAAATACAAAAATGCGGTAAATCAAAAAACTGCAGACAAATGACAAAATAGCGGAAAATAAGAAAAAAAAATTCAGAAATATTCGAAAAATACTTGTAGAAAATATGAAAATGCGGTAAATCAATAAAATTGCAGAAATTGCAGAAAATACAAAATGGCGGAAAATTGAAAACAGAAGAAATTTACGAGCAAAAAAATGGCGGAAAAATCAACAAAAACAGCAGAAATAAACGAAAATTACAAAAATGCGGAAAACCAGCAAAAACTGCAGAAGTTGGAATAATGCAAAAATTCGCGAAATCAACAAAAACGGCAGAAATTGCAGAAAATTTAAAATAGCGGAAAATTAAGAAAACGATGAAATTTACCAACCAAAAAATGGAGGAAAATCAACAAAAACAGCAGAAATAAACGAAAAATACGAAAATGTGGAAAACCGAAAAGCTGCAGAAATTGCAGAAACTTACAAAATGGCGGAAATACAATAAAAAGCAAGAAATTGTAGAAAATTCGAAAATGCGGTAAATCAAAAAGTTGCTGAAATTGCAGACAAATACAAAAAATAACAATGCGGAAAAAAATTCAGAAATATGCAAAAATACAAAATGGCGAAAAAAATAAAAATAAAAATTGTAGAAAATACGAAAAATGGGAAATCAACAAAAACTGCAGAAATTCCAGAAAATTCAAAAATGGCGGAAAATGAGAAATAAATATTCAGAAATATGCGAAAAATACAAAAATTCTGAAAATAAAAGAACGGCTGACATTTACCAACAAATACAAAATGGCGAAAAATAAACAAAACCAATAGAAATGTTCAAAAAATTCAAAATACCGAAAAAAACTGCAGAAATTTAGGTATAATGCGTAAATGCGAGAAATAAAATAACAAAATGAGGAAAATAAAAAAATTCTGAAATATGCGGAAAATACAAAATGCGCAAAATCAACAGAAAACAGCGGAAATCAATCTAAGGAAAATACAAAAATGAAAAGAATTAAAAAATGTCGGAAAATCAATAAAAAATTAAGAAATTGGAGAAAATTCGAAAAGGCGGTAAATCAACAAAAGCTGCAGAAATTGCAGAAAAATTCAAAAAATAAGTAAAATAACAAAATGCGGAAAATAAAAAAAATCAGAAATATGCGAAAAATAAAAATGGCAGAAAACAGCAGAAATTTGAGAAAAATTCGAAAATGCGGTAAATAAACAAAAACTGCATAAAAATACAAAAATGGCGGAAGATAAGAAAAAAAAATCAGAAATATTCGAAAAATACTTGTAGAAAATGCGGTAAATCAATAAAAATTGCAGAAATTGTAGCAAATACAAAATGGCGGAAAACTGAAAAACACCAGAAATTTACGAACAAAAAATGGCGGAAAATCATCAAAAATAGCAGAAATAATCGAAAAATACAAAAATGCGGAAAACCAACAAAAACTGCAGAAGTTTAGGGATAATGTAAAAATTCGCGAAATCAAAAAAAAACTGCAGAAATTGCAGAAAATTTAAAATGGCGGAAAATTAAGAAAACGAAGAAATTTACGAACAAAAAAATGGAGGAAAATCAACAAAAACAGCAGAAATAAACGAAAAATATGAAAATGTGTAAAACCGACAAGCTGCAGAAATTGCAGAAATTTACAAAATGGCGGAAATACAATAAAAAATTAAGAAATTGGAGAAAATACGAAAATGCGGTAAATCAAAAAAGTTGCGGAAATTGCAGACAAATACAAAAAATACGTAAAATAACAATGCGGAAAAAAATTCAGAAATATGCAAAAAATACAAAATGGCGAAAAATCAAAAAAAAAATAAAAATTTGTAGAAAATACAAAAATTCGGAAAATAAAAGAACGGCTGATATTTACCAAAAAAATACAAAATGTCGAAAAGTAAACAAAACCAGTAGAAATGTTCAAAAAATGCAAAATAAAGAAAAAAAAACTGTAGAAATTTAGGTATTATTCGTAAATGCGCAAAATAAAATAAAATGAAAAAACAGCAGAAATTTAAGAAAAATACGAAAATGCGTAAATCAACCAAAACTGAAGAAAAATACGAAAATGCGAAAAATAAGAAAAAAATTGCAGAACTATGCGAAAAATACAAAACGGCGGAAAATCAAAATACATTAAAAAATTTTAGAAAATACGAAAATATGGTAAATCAAAAAAGTTGCAGAAATTACAGAAAAATACAAAAAATATGTTAATAAAAAAATGCGGAAAAAAATACAGAAATTTGCCAAAAATACAAAAGGGCGGAAAATTAACAATAAACAGCAGAAATATGCGAAAAATACGAAAATGCGGTAAATCAACACAAGCTGCAGACAAATACAAAATGGCCGAAAATTAGAAATAAAAATTCAGAAATATGAGAAAAATACAAAAATTCGGAAAATAAAAAAACGGCTAATATTTACCAAAAAATACAAAATGGCGGAAAATAAACAAAACCAATGGAAAGGTTAAAAAATTTAAAATGGCGAAAAATAAAAAAAAACAGCAGAAATTTAGGTATAATGCGTAAATGCGCGAAATAAAATATCAAAATGAGGAAAATAAAAAAAATTCAGAAATATGCGATAACTACAAAATGGGGGAAAATCAACAGAAAACGCAGATATCTAAGGAAAATACGAAATTGCAAAAAATTAAAAAATGGCGGAAAAATCAATAAAAAATTAAGAAATTGGAGAAAATTCGAAAATGCGGTAAATCAATAAAAGCTGCAGAAATTGCAGAAAAATACAAAAAATACGCTGTAACGTACCTTTCTTCTCTTTCGGCCGGGCTTAACCTCAGCCGAGCTGTGGGTCCGTGCAACAAATTTTATTTTGTGACTTGGTGTCCCTCGCCGGTATTCTCGTGGTTAAACAGCACTGAACACCACTGAAGCCCCTGGTCGGTTTCGACGAGCGATCTTGTTCGCAACGAGTTGGCTTCAGGCACTCCGCTCACTAGCTAGGCGAGTTCAAGGCTCCCACCTGTGTGACAGCTGCAAACGTACGGCCCTCCCGCTACCGCCAGGATTTCGCACGTACTGGCTTTGTCAGAGCACAGCGTTTGCCGCACTCTCGTCGCTGAGCTCTTGCGGATTTCGCTCGGCACTCCGCTCACCGGCTAAGCGAGTTTAAGCTCCCACCTGTGTGACAGCTGCAAACGTACGGCCCTCCGGCTACCGCCAGGATTTCGCACGTACTCGCGTTGTCAGGGCACAGAGTTTGCCGCACTCACGTCGCTAGGCTCTTGCGAGTTTCGCCGATGTCACAACTCAAGCGTGGCAAAGATTCAATCTTCTTATCCGACTTCAGGACCTCAATGGCCCGCATTATACCTCGGTTGGTGGCGGCGATTCCCTCGATGTTCCCTCGGCGTCGAGTCCCTCGTTGTTCCCTCGGCGTCGTCTCTGGATTTTATTCACTGTGTATTGCCCGTCGGCGTCGTATCTGGATTTATATTCACTGTGTATTGCACTTTTCACTTGTTGACCGACTGCCCTTTTCTAGTTGACCGACCGCGCTTTTTCTTGTTGACCGACTGACCTTTTTCTTGTTGACCAACCGCGCTTTTTCTTGTTGACCGACTGACCTATTTCTTGTTGACCGACCGCGCTTTTTCTTGTGCTCCCACGCAGCCTTTTGTCGCGACTGTATTAAAGATCTCGCGATCCGCGTGGTGGCGTGATCTTTTGAAATTTTCCACTCTGTTCTGCTGGCGTCAGCCAATGTCTGTCGTTAGTGTGAGTATGGATGGCGATATTGCGCTCGCCAAACTCCTCACACTATAACGGCGCTTGTTCTGTATGACGCGTGCGCCAAACACGCTCACATTGCTGACCACCGGCAGTCGAAAGAGAGAGGGCGAAAAAGAGCGAATTCGCCGCAACTGCCATCAGGGCCGGATTTCGGTCTGATATGCAGTTACTGTGAGGGGCGCATATAGCATAAATGTATATTCTATATACATTTATTTGCCACGGCTATATGGCTCCTCACATTCCCCCCTTCCTTCGGTAGTGGAAAATTTCCCCTCTTCAGCGGCGACGATCGGTGTTTTATTCTGATTGGTTGCATTTAATAGTGCTCAAATTCTTCCTCTTTCTTCCTCTGTGCACGCCTCTACACTAGTGCAAGCATTGCTATTGCATGCATGGCTATGCATATGCACTTGCACTAGTGTGCGTGACTAACTAACGGCGCCTGCGCAAAGTTTCGAGCGCTCTTATCGGTGCGAGCGTGGTTGTCGTTCGCACTTTACCAACGATCATCTCGGTGGCGTGATTTTTGGTAAATTCTCTCTGCAATCGGCATGTTCTTCTCTGAAAAGTTATATTATTTATAGATATATATATATTTAGGTGTATGCGACCTTTGTATACCGTTTTTTTTTTTTTTACCCTTTCCTGTTGGGCGTTTATTTTATTATGTATATATAGTGACATATCCAGATCACGCAGATCTCTCATGTCCACACTCACTCCAACAACGCCAACGCCACATAAACAATGCCAACGCATGCAACCACGCCAACGCCCGCCTCATAAACATAAACATAAACAGTAGCATACATAACGCCACGCGCAGATCCCTTTGCAACATCAGCAACTTCTATCAATAACAAACCCAACTGAAGCCAGCGATCATAACGCCAAACGCCTTCACCAGAATATTCTAACAATAACAAACCCCACTGTAGACAGCGATCATAACGCCAAACGCCTTCTTCAGCAGATTCTAACATAAGCAATTTTACTTTAAACAAAAACCCTTCAATAAGCCAATCTTGAAATAAGACGCAAATGCGAGCTTTCTTTATCGATTAAGCCAGTAGCATAAGTGAGTTACATTTTGTACACCAAACTGAACAGACGCGTTTTGATGAATAAAGAATTATATTTTTTAATCAAATACCGTAATCAGACATTCAATTGGCGCAGCCGGTAGGATAATAGTGAAATATCGTGAAACGTCGTAAACCTTTCAGGACAACGTACTAGTGTTCCGCGAAAATCAACTGTTATCCGCATAAGGACCCCGTGATCCTTGTAAATCTTTTTTTAAAAAAGTAAACATAAATACGCGAAGCAGACGAAGAATTTTCTTCTTGTGTACAGGAGAACCTTCAAACAAATTGCAAATAAATAAAGCAAAAGTGAAAGAAACGCATTTATAAGAAACAAAACAACATTCACACCTAATAAAAAATAAAAAATAAAAAATCAACAACAAAAACGATGTCGGAGTCATTAAACCAGGCACTCGGGCAAATCCGCCAAGTACCAACCTTCGGTGGCGAAACGGACGAATTGGGAGGATTCATCGGACGGATCGACTTCATAATGGAAGTCTACCCAACCACTGATGCACGCCAAAAACTTATACTGTACAGCGCAATTCAGTTGCAACTACATGGAGACGCTATGAAAACATCATTCAGACACTTACCAGGAGACTGGGCAATACTACGGAGCATATTAATTTCCACTTACAAAACACATATTTCTGAGGAAGTATTCGTAAGTTTCTCGAAGAACTCGAGCAGAAATCCTTTGTAATATTAAATAAGTTAGTAATAGAGAACAATGCCGAAAATAAATCAATGTACACCAAGGCATTAAATAATACCATAAGTGACGAATACATAAAAGATTACCAGACAGATTATACATGCGCTTAGCGAGATACGATATATCAACAACAGATAAATTAAAAGCAGTAACTCAAGAACTAGGTCTATATGAAGACCGAGTATTAGAAAAACCAAAACCTACAATTAATACACAGTACAATAAATATAATAACAAATATTATCCTAAGCCTCAACAAAATTACAACCAAAATTATAATCAGAATTATAGAAATCAACAAAATTACAACCAAAATTATAATCAGAATTATAGAAATCAACAAAATTACAACCAAAATTATAATCAGAATTATAGAAACCAACAACATTATTATAATACAAATTACAGAAATCAAAATATTCAAAACGAACCAACAGTTAATAGACAATTGTTCAATGAATATCAATTAAAATTAAATGAAGGCAGGATGCAAAACCCTATCAATTATCAATCAAATAATAATAATAGACCACCTAACCAACCAATGAAAAGACAAAGACCTAGCACTAGTAGACAATCAAGAATGGACTGGACTGAAAATTTTCATCTACCAGCCTCGGGAATGAACACAGAATCCCATTCATAAGAATGGTTATGAATAATCAAAACTTACGATGCTTAATAGATACAGGTTCATCGGTAAATTTAATGAATAAAAATTTCTTTAATTATAAAACTTCAAAGGAAAATACTTCTTGCCAAACAATAAATGGAAAAATTAAATTAAATACGAGCATATCATTAGCTCCAAGCAAACTTTGCCCGACAGATCAAAAGTTTTACATTCATAATTTTTCCAAAAATTATGACATTCTCTTAGGCCGAACGTTCCTTAAGGATTGTAAAAGTGAGATCAACTACGAAGACGAATTTGTTAGACTTAATGATTTTCAATTTTTATTTAAATACAATAACGAAACCAAGGAAGAAGAATACAAAGACCCACCACTAACAAAAGACATACATACAGCATACGCACTAGAAAACGAACTAGTTGAAGGCAATCAATTTAGATTAGAACATCTAAATAAGGAGGAAAAATCGAAGTTAACAAAAGTTTTGTTTGAATTTAGCGACATTCAGTATAAAGAGAGTGACAATTTGACTTTCACTAATACTGTAAAACACGCTATCAATACAAAGGATGAGGATCCTTGTTATAGGAAACCTTATAGATATCCTCAAAGCTATGATGAGGAAGTTAACAGACAAATGACAGAAATGATGCGTCAAGGCATTATACGACCATCAAATTCACCATATTGTTCTCCTATTTGGGTAGTACCCAAGAAAGAAGATGTATCAAGAGATAAAGAATACCGAACAGTCAAAGACTTTCGAAGCCCTAACAAAGAAATGGTTAGCGATAAATATCCCATACCAGTAATGAACGATATATTAGACAAGTCAGGAAAATACACACCAAACGTTTTAAGAGGAACATATGAGACAAACGGAATTATGAACGTAACAAAGAAAAGAAACTATAAAAAAAGGAAGAAAAAATAGAGAAAAAAATTTTATTTGGCACATTAACTGAAGACGACAAAACAGAACTGGCTGAAAAAAAAATACGCGAATAGAGGTAGAAACATAATTCATTACAAAACCAAGTTCAAAAAGAGAAAGAAAATAAACAAAAACAAATATAAAACAAATGAAATTTAAATGTAAATTCACAAAAGCAAGAAAAAAAATTAAATAAATTTCATAGAACCAAATGTAATAAACCGTTTATATAAGTAATAATATGAATAAAACAATATCTTATTAATCATAAGCTTAACATTAGTGACAATATTGTCAATAGTAATAATAAGTTATTCTTTATTCAAATGCAAAAATGTACCAAAACGAATAATAATCAGATATAAAATTGATGCAGCAACACAACCAACCATCGAAAATAAAGACGAAGCAACCGAGAAGAACAACGACTTAGGAACGCACCCTATACTTAACGCTTGAGGACAAGCCGATTTCTAGGGGATGGGGAAGTGACATATCCAGATCACGCAGATCTCTCATGTCCACACTCACTCCAACAACGCCAACGCCACATAAACAATGCCAACGCATGCAACCACGCCAACGCCCGCCTCATAAACATAAACATAAACAGTAGCATACATAACGCCACGCGCAGATCCCTTTTGCAACATCAGCAAATTTCATCAATAACAAACCAACTGAAGCCAGCGATCATAACGCCAAACGCCTTCACCAGAATATTCTAACAATAACAAACCCCACTGGAGCCAGCGATCATAACGCCAAACGCCTTCGTCAGCAGATTCTAACATAAGCAATTTTACTTTAAATAAAAACCCTTCAATAAGCCAATCTTGAAATAAGACACAAATGCGAGCTTTCTTTATCGATTAAGCCAGTAGCATAGGTGAGTTACATTTTGTACACCAAACTGAACAGACGCGTTTTGATGAATAAAGAATTATATTTTTTTAATCAAATACCGTAATCAGACATTCAATTATATATATATTTTTTTTTATTATTATTTTTTTTTGGAGTCACGCTTATCTTCTCCCCCCTCTTAATTTAGGTGATATGGGGACTCACCCAGCTCCATCCAGTGTAGCTTTAAGTCGCTCACGTGCGCCGTTTTTATCCGCCTGTCTGCTGCGCTCTTCAGTTTGCAGATCACCGGGGATGTGAAGGACACGATTTGGTACGGGCCGCCGTATATCGGTGCAAGCTTGGCTTCGAATCCCTCCGCCGCATTCGATAGGTGGTGTACTTTCACCCACACCCTATCTCCAATCTTGGGGCTCCATGGCCTGCGGCGAAGGTTGTAGTGCCTTGCCTGGTCCTGAGAGGCCTTCTCCAAGCTTCGCCGAACAATTTCGAAAACATCAACAGGAAGTTTTTAAACGCCTTGCTGGTGAACTATGTGCCGTTGTCCGTTATCAACACCTTTGGCACTCAGAACCGTGCCAGAATTCTCTCTCGGAAGGCCTTTTGCAGTGCTGCTGTTGTAGCGCTTCTAAGTGGCACCATTTCGGTCCACTTTGAGAAGCGGTCTATGAACACCAGCAGCATCGTGTTTCCATGGCTGGACCTCGGCAAAGGTCCCACGAAGTCCGCACATACTCCATGCTCCATGGCTCTTCGGGAATTTGGGTGAGCATGTTTCCGGCCGCGGCCAATTGACTGGCTTATATTGTTGGCATGTTTAGCATTTTTGAACGTATGCTCTAACATCCCTATATAAGCCAGGCCAATAGTAGCGCGCTGCTACTCGGGCTATTGTCTTCCTGCTCCCCGTATGGCCTGCGGTAGCGGTGTTGTGGTTCTCGTTCAGCACCTGTGTCCGTTTACCGGTTGGCACACACAGTTTCCAGCTTGTGACATCCTCCGTTCCAGCTCTGTGGGGATGTGTCTGTATAAGTTTCCAGATTCCTCCACAAAATAATCTGGAAACTTTCTGGGATTCTTGTCTATGGTGGCTCGCATCTTTTGGATCCAGGGGCAGTCTTTATTTGCTTGGTCCATCGCGTCTTCCACCGTTGAGATTCTGCGGCATGTATCCTTCGAGATAGGGCATCTGCAACAATATTCAGGTTTCCCTTCCTGTATTTGATATCGAAATCAAATTGTTGCAGCTCCAGTGCCCATCTCGCAATACTGCCTGAGGGGCTTTAGATGGAGTTCAGCCACTTCAGTGCCATATGATCCGTGATGACGGTGAAGTGGTATCCCTCCAAGAAAGGTCGCATCTTTCTTATGCTCCAGATTATTGCAAGGCACTCCTTCTCGGTCGCAGAGTAGTTGCTATCCGCACCATTTAAGGATCTGCTTGCATACGATATGACCCGTTCACCCTCCACTGAGTTTTGGGTCAATATCGCCCCCAAGCCATAATTGCTAGCATCCGTTTGCAAGCAAAATGGCCTGGAGAAATCTGGGCATGCCAACACCGGTGATTGTGTCAGCTTTGCTTTCACCTTTTCGAAAGCTTCCAGCTACCTTTCTGTGTCACTGCGGATTCCATCCTCCGTGACCTGGTGTCCGAGGTATTTTAACTCTCGTTTGAAGAAGTCGCACTTCTCCACGTTGATCCTAAGATCTGCCCTCAGCCGTCGGAAAACTTCTCTCATATTGTCCATATGCTCCTCGCGTGTTTTTCCGATCACAATGATGTCGTCCAAGTATGCGAATGCATGTGGCATCATCTCGGGTCCAATCACGTGGTCGAGGGCTCTCTGGAACGTAGCTGGTGCCGAGTGGAGGCCGAATGGCATCACTTTCCATAGGAACAGTCCTTTCCCTGGGACCGTGAATGCCGTCTTCGCTCGACTTTCCTTCTCCATCGGGATCTGCCAGTAGCCATCCTTAAGGTCCAGGCTCGTAATGAACCGCGCCTCTCTTAGCTGGTCTAGGATGTGGTGCATTCTTGGGAGGGGGTATGCGTCCTTCACGGACTTGGCGTTCAGTTGCCTAAAGTCTACGCAGAGGCGCCATTTCACCGTTTTCTTTCTCACCATCACTATGGGTGCGCTGTGCGGGCTCTTTGATGGCTCGATGCATCCCTTGGCCAGTAGTTCTTCAACTTGTTTATTGATCTCGGCCTGCATTTTCGGATTTTTAGGGAAGTATCGCTGCTTTATGGGCCGATCGTCGCTCATAACGATACGATGCTCCGTTATGGGCGATGTTCCCTTTATGCCATCAAAAGCGGCTATTTCCTGTCGCAAAAATGCCTCGATCTCTGCGTCCGGATTTGCTGGTGGTATGACTGTCTTTGCCACAGACAGTCTCTGCTCCCGATGTTGCTGCACTTGGTTTCCAGGTATTTTAATCGTTAATCCGGCGCACTCCAAAACCGTGCCCATGCCCGACAGAAAATCCCATCCAAGAACCAAGTCGTCTATTACTCCTGGGAGTATTAGCAGAGCGATGTCCATATTGCTCCGTCCGATCCTGACATTTACCTCGACTTGTTCCCGGACTCCGCTGTTTCGGCCATCTGCCATTCGGACTCGCCGTTCGGTTGCGCACCGTCGGCTCACGTCGAACAGTCCACGAGCTAACTTCTCGCTAACGAAACTACTCGTGGCCCCTGTGTCGATCGTAGCCTTGTATTGACAGTTGCCAATCTCTACGACCGCTGTCAGCTGCGCTCCCTCGTCCTTCAGGCTACCTATTAGCGTCTCGGGGCTGCATTGCTCGGCTCCCGCTCGCCCCTCGGTGGCGGACGCCGGTGTCCGTTTCCCACGGACAACATTCTGCTGTACAGACTCCAATGCGCCCGCACCTCCAACAATAATCCAGCATGGGGTTTGTGCAATCTACTGCTACGTGTCCCTCTTGGCCGCAAAATCTGCAGGCCGTCGCTGGATTGTGTATATGAGTTTGGACGTTGTCCCGCCTCGTCCTGGCCTGGGTGTTGTGTCGGGTTGTGTTTCTCCACTATCCTCCATTGCCATGAATCGTTTCCGGTTTTGTGGTGTTGCTGGTTCCGTCTGGTGGTAGTGACGCATCTGCGGTGGCTCCATACGCCTCAGCTGAGGCTCTTGCCTCATCTGTGGATTGTTATACCTTGGCGGCACCATGCGGTTCTGCTGCGGGGAGTCGTATCTTGGCTGCTCCATGCGGTTCTGCTGCGGGGAGTCGTATCTTGGCTGCTCCATACGGTTCTGCTGCGGGGAGTCGTATCTCGGCTGCTCCATGCGGCTCTGCTGCCTCAGCCTTTCTCTGTTTGCTTCGAGCTCTTCAAACGCAGCGTTTGGAGTTGACCTGGCCTGGCATACGCTCGCAGGTCTGGAAGGCTGTTGCAGTATATTTTATGGAGCTGCTTTTCCGCCGAGTACTGCAGTGGTCTCATTAATGTCTGCATTTCCACCATGTAGTGCTTGAATGGCTCGGTCATCGCCTGGCGTCTGCGGGTAACTTCGTCTCTTAAGTTTTCAAAGTAATCCCTTGGCAGGAAATACTCTTGAAAACTTTGGACGAAACTTACCCATGTCGTACAGTGTTCATTGTTCGCAACGTACCACTTCAGGGCCATTCCCTGTAGCAGTTCCGGCATGGCCCTGGGAACCAGATTTAAGTTGAGGCCATAGGTATCGGCTGACCACTCAACTTGTTCCAGGAATTCTAACGGCTTCGTTGAGCCGTCGAAGCGAAAGTTCCACTCCCGGACTTGCTTCGCTACCCGCGGGTATTCCCGGGACATAGTCGTCGCCGTGAGGTCACCTATGGACACTCTTCTTGATGGTGGTGGTGGCGTTGCCCATAGTGTGCGGCTGGATTCTAGCGCGCGCGCTGCTGCGCTAGTTGCTGGGACGCTTAGCTGTGTGAAGTCGAATGTCGTCGTATCTTTCGCATCTGCAACTTTGCCTATATCTTTGGCCGGTGATGTTCTGCCATGGATGGCTGCCAAATCCGCAATTCGCGTGCTATAGGGGAGTCTGGCTTGGTGAGTGTCCACCCACTCTCCAAATTGCCGACGCATGGCGTCCAGATTCCCACTTAGCTCCACCTCGAATTCCGCTCCGTATTTTATCACTTCGTCTTTCTTGAGGTTATACACCCACGCACGCACCATTTTGTCTCTTTCTATATATCACGCGTGTGTCACTTTGTCCGCTACCACCAAAGTTGGGCGCCAGTTGTAACGCACCTTTCTTCTTCTTTCGGCCGGGCTTAACCTCAGCCGAGCAGTGGGTCCGTGCAACAAATTTTATTTTGTGCGAAGCGAACAATTGACGCAGTGTTTATATATATAGTAGACTTGGTGTCCCTCGCCGGTATTCTCGAGGTTAAACAGCACTGAACACCACTGTAGCCCCTGGTCGGTTTCGACGAGCGATCTTGTTCGCAACGAGTTGGCTTCAGGCACTCCGCTCACTAGCTAGGCGAGTTCAAGGCTCCCACCTGTGTGACAGCTGCCAACGTACGGCCCTCCTGCTACCGCCAGGATTTCGCACGTACTCGCTTTGAAAGAGCACAGTGTTTGCCGTACTCTCGTCGCTGAGCTCTTGCGGATTTCGCTCGGCACTCCGCTCACCGGCTAAGCGAGTTTAAGGCTCCCAACTGTGTGACAGCTGCAAACGTACGGCCCTCCGGCTACCGCCAGGATTTCGCAAGTACTCGCGTTGTCAGGGCACAGAGTTTGCCGCACTCACGTCGCTAGGCTCTTGCGAGTTTCGCCGTTGCCACAACTCAAGCGTGCCAAAGATTCAATCTTCTTACCCGACTTCAGGACCTCAATAGCCCGCGTTATCCTCGGTTGGTGGCGACGATTCCCTCGATGTTCCCTCGGCGTCGAGTCCCTCGTTGTTCCCTCGGCGTCGTCTCTGGATTTTTCTTTTTCTTGTTGACCGACCGACCTATTTCTTGTTGACTAACCGCGCTTTTTCTTGTGCTCCCACGCAGCCTTTTGTCGCGACTGTATTAAAGATCTCGCGATCCGCGTGGTGGCGTGATCTTTTGAAATTTTCCACTCTGTTCTGCTGGCGTCAGCCAATGTCTGTCGTTAGTGTGAGTATGGATGGCGATATTGCGCTCGCCAAACTCCTCACACTATAACGGCGCTTGTCCTGTATGACGCGTGCGACAGACCACCGGCAGTTGAAAGAGAGAGAGCGAAAAAGAGCGAATTCGCCGCAACTGCCATCAGGGCCGGATTTCGGTCTGATATGCAGTTACTGTGAGGGGCGCATATAGCATAAATTTATATTCTATATACATTTATTTGCAACGGCTATATGGCTCCTCACAACGTTAAATAAAAAAATGCGGAAAATAAAAACAATGCAAAAATATACGAGAAATACAAAATGGCGGAGAAACAACAGAAAACAGCAGAAATTTAACCAAATACAAAAATGCGGTAAATCAACAAAAACTGCAGAAAAATACAAAATGGCAGAAAATAAGAAAAATTCGGAAATATTCTAAAAATACTTGTAGAAAATACGAAAATACGGCAATCAATAAAAATTGCAGAAATTGCAGAAAATACAAAATGGCGGAAAATTGAAAAGCAGAAATTTTCGAACAAAAAATGGCGGAAAATCAACAAAAACAGCAGAAATAAACGAAAAATGCAAAAATGCGGAAAACCAGGAAAAACTGCAGAAGTTTAGGAATAATGTAAAAATTCGCGAAATCAACCAAAACTGCAGAAATTGCAGAAAATTTAAAATGGTGGAAAATTAAAAAAACGAAGAAATTTACGAACAAACAAATGGCGGAAAATCAACAAAAAACAGCAGAAATAAGCGAAAAATATGAAAATGTGTAAAACCGTCAAGCTGCAGAAATTGCAGAAATTTACAAAATGGCGGAAATCCAATAAAAAATTAAGAAATTGTAGAATATACGAAAATGTGGTAAATCAAAAAAGTTGCGGAAATTGCAGACAAATACAAAAAATACGTAAAATAACAATGCGGAAAAAAATTCAGAAATATGCAAAAAATACAAAATAGCGAAAAATTAAAAAAAAATAAAAAATTGTAGAAAATACGAAAATGCGGTAAATCAACAAAAACTGCAGAAATTCCAGAAAATTCAAAATGGCGGAAAATAAGAAATAAATATTATGATATTTACCTAAAAATACAAAATGGCGAAAAATAAACAAAACCAATAGAAATGTTCAAAAAATTCAAAATAACGAAAAATAAAAAAAAAACTGCAGAAATTTAGGTATAATTCGTAAATGCGCGAAATAAAATAACAAAAAGAGGAAAATAAAAAAAAATTAAGAAATATGCGAAAAATACAAAATGGCGCAAAATCAACAGAAAACAGCCGAAATCTAAGGAAAACACAGTGAATAAAAGTCCACAGACGACGCCGAGGGAATAACGAGGGACTCGACGCCGAGGGAACATCGAGGGAACAC
The DNA here is from genome assembly GCA_035043275.1 of Drosophila tanythrix. Taxonomy (NCBI): domain Eukaryota; kingdom Metazoa; phylum Arthropoda; class Insecta; order Diptera; family Drosophilidae; genus Drosophila; species Drosophila tanythrix. Next base: position 75,619 of record JAWNNC010000023.1, read on the forward strand.
CGAGGGAACATCGAGGGAACATCGAGGGAATCGCCGCCACCAACCGAGGGATAACGAGGGACATTGAGGTCCTGAAGTCGGGTAAGAAGATTGAATCTTTGCCACGCTTGAATTGTGGCAACGGCGAAACTCGCAAGAGCCTAGCGACGTGAGTACGGCAAACTCTGTGCCCTGACAACGCGAGTACTTGCGAAATCCTGGCGGTAGCCGGAGGGCCGTACGTTTGCAGCTGTCACACAGGTGGGAGCCTTAAACTCGCTTAGCCGGTGAGCGGAGTGCCGAGCGAAATCCGCAAGAGCTCAACGACGAGAGTGCGGCAAACACTGTGCCCTGACAACGCGAGTACGTGCGAAATCCTGGTGGTAGCCGGAGAGCCGTACGTTGGCAGCTGTCACACAGGTGGGAGCCTTGAACTCGCCTAGCTAGTGAGCGGAGTGCCTGGTGCCAACTCGTTGCGAACAAGATCGCTCGTCGAAACCGACCAGGGGCTTCGGTGGACGGCCATTAAACCTCGAGAATACCGGCGAGGGACACCAAGTCTACTTACATATATAAAGCGCTGCGTCAATTGTCCGCTTCGCACAAAATAAAATTTGTTGCACGGACCCACAGCTCGGCTGAGGTTAAGCCCGGCCGAAAAAAGAAATGTTCGTTACGGCAGTAAATCAACAAAGACTGCAGAAATTGCAGAAAAATACAAAAAATACGTCAAATAACAAAATGCGTAAAATAAAATAAAATCAGATATATGCGAAAAATACAAAGTGGCTGAAAACAGCAGAAATTACAGAAAAATACAAAAAATATGTTAAATAAAAAAATGCGGAAAAAAATGCAGAAATATACGAAAAATACAAAATGGCGGAAAAATTAACAATAAATAGCAGAAATATACGAAAAATACGAAAATGCGGTAGCTCCCAATGTTCGGTTGCGAACACAACTGAAAAAAAAACTGAAAAAAACTGAAAAAAGAAAATTTGTGAAAATCTGAAACTGGAAAATTTTAATTTTGGAATCTTAGAATCGCAAAAATATTCGGTTTGTTTTTTGAAGCAGGGTACTGCTATACCACGGGCGGTTGCCCAATTTTCGGAAGAAAATGTTAAGGAAAGAGCAACTAAGCTGTTTATTTGACCACTTGGTTTATTTGACGTCTGAAATGAAGAGAGGGAGAGAGCACGCAAGGCTGTGGCAAAGCCTAAGCGAGCTAGTGGTGCCGCAAAGGTACCTGTCAAAACTAAAACCCATCCTACTCTAGATGTTTGGCTTTCAGCCAAACACCCCATTCTTGATTTTCCACCAGTTCCTGTGGCATCTATGCCTGTGAAAAAAGTAAATTGGTCGGACTTTGATGCTGCCAAGCAGCCGTCATCTGACATTTGGGAGGACTCAGCCGATCAAGATGACGATACGATTGTATGTTCTGAATCTGCTTCCAACTCCTCTGAGGAATTGGACGGTTTCACAACTGTGACTAAAAATAAGCGCCGCAAGAGCAAGAAAAGATAAATCTGTTAAATTCCAGATTTCTTCAAGGCCAAGAGTGCTATTGCTACACTTTGTGATAGTATGCCGTCGCCTGAGGGAGTTTCTACTCTACGCAAGTCAGTAAACATGGAAACATCAACCATCCCTGCAACTCCGCGAGTCAGACTGTCTGAGGAGCATATGGACGCCGGAATTCGCAGGGATGTTGAAGTCAATGTCGCTGAGGAGCCGTTGAAGTCGCCGCAGAAGATTCCTCAGATCTTTCTGCCAAACGTTGATGCAATTCAGCCTCTGCTGGATAAACTCGGCAAAGTAGTGCGTGCTGGCAGCTTCTCTACCAAATGCTTTAACGGAGGTGGTGTGAGGGTATTGTGCAAAGACTTGGACACCTATAATGCAGTCTTACAGGCAATGAATAATGATGACACACAGACACACACAGTACCAATTAAAGCAACAACAGCCACAGCAGAAACTTCAGGCACAGCAGTGCCAATTACAGCAACAACAGCCACTAAACAAGGAACAAGAACACACCAGGAAGGAGCAACAAACTAGTAAACCGCGAAAGACACAGCAGAACATAACGCACCCAAAACAGGCAACTAAGAAGACGTACAGCCAAGTTGTACAAGGGAAGGCCGTTGCTGCCCGGACTGCTAGGCCAGCTGAAAGGCATCTGGAGAAGTTCCAGGAGCGGCTTCGCGTTGAGCAGCTGGAACTTAAGCTCCGCAGCCCTCAGTGACAAGCTCGGGAGGAGCAGCAGCAGGATCTTCCGCCCTGTTCTACGCAGCCCCATTTAGAAGGGCAGCCACAACTGACGCAAAGTCAGCAGAGTTGCGCCACGGAACACGTCACACTTGCTAATTCTGCGTGAGCACACAACCTTAGTTGCTGATATGGGAAGGAAGTTGGATGCGCTTCTGACGATGCTGATGTCCATGGTGGAGTCCCCATCACAATCCTTGGTCCCTTCCACTATGGAAGTGAATCCGTAGCCTCCAAGAAGCCGTTGCAGTCCACGAAGGCCAAGAAGTCCGCCCGCAGTACACCTAGTCCAAGAAGTCCGTCCACAGTCCGTGAAATCCAAGAAGTCCGTCTGCAGTTCAAGAAGCCCAAGAAGTCCAGTCTGAAGCGCCTATATATGCAGAAACAATTTTACCCCCACAAACACAACACTGGACACTGTTCGTCCAGAGTTGCCTTCTCCCCTTTTTTGCCTATGTCATGTCAAAATTATTTCATAGGTTGCTGTTGTTTTTAAAGTAATGGTTTGCTGGTGATTGTGTTCCACAATCATCAGTAGCTCCCAATGTTCGGTTGCGAACACAACTGAAAAGAAAATTACAAAATGGCGGAAAATGCGGTAAATCAGCAAAAACTGCAGAAAAATACAAAATGGCGGAAAATAAGAAATAAAAATGCAGAAATATGCAAACAATACAAAATGGCGGAAAATCCTAAAAAAATTATAAAATTGTAGAAAATACGAAATTGTGGTAAATCAAAAACGGAGCAGAAATTGCAGAAAAATACAAAAAAATACGTTAAATAAAATAATGCGGAAAATAAAAAAAAATGCAAAAATAAACGAGAAATACGAGAAATACAAAATGGCGGAAAAACAACAGATAACAGCAGAAATTTAACCAAATACAAAAATGCGGTAAATCAACAAAAACTGCAGAAAATTACAAATTGGCGGAAAATAAGAAATAAAAATTCAGAAATATGCAAACAATACAAAATGGCGTAAAATCCTAAAAAAAATTAAGAAATTGTAGAAAATACGAAAATGTGGTAAATCAAAAAAGTTGCAGAAATTACACAAAAATACAAAAAATATGTTAAATAAAAAAATGCGGAAAAAAATGCAGAAATATACGAAAAATACAAAATGGCGGAAAATTAACAATAAACAGCAGAAATATGCGAAAAATACGAAAATGCGGTAAATCAACAAAAGCTGCAGGCAAATACAAAATGGGGGAAAATAAGAAAAATATGCAGAAATATGCAAAAAATATAAAATGCCGGAAATTCCAAAAAAAATTAAAAAATTGTAGAAAATACGAAAATAAATCAAAAACGGGGCAGAAATAGCAGAAAAATACAAAATTACGGAAAATGCGGTAAATCAGCAAAAACTGCAGAAAAATACAAAATGGCGGAAAATAAGAAATAAAAATGCAGAAATATGCAAACAATACAAAATGGCGGAAAATCCTAAAAAAATTAAGAAATTGTAGAAAATACGAAAATGTGGTAAATAAAAAACGGAGCAGAAATTGCAGAAAAATACAAAAAATACGTTAAATAAAAAAATGCGGAAAATAAAAAAAATCCAAAAATATACGAGAAATACAAAATGGCGGAAAAACAACAGAAAACAGCAGAAATTTAACCAAATACAATAATGCGCTAAATCAACAAAAACTGCAGAAAAATACAAAATGGCGGAAAATAAGAAAAAAATTCAGAAATATTCGAAAAATACTTGTAGAAAATACGAAAATGCGGTAAATCAATAAAAATTGCAGAAAATACAAAATGGCGGAAAATTGAAAAACACCAGAAATTAACGAACAAAAAAGTGGCGGAAAATCAACAAAAACAGCAGAAATAAATAAAAATGTGGTAAATCAAAAACGGGGCAGAAATTGCAGAAAAATACAAAAAAATACGTTAAATAAAAAAATGCAGAAAATAAAAAAAAATGCAAAAATATACGAAAAATACAAAATGGCGGAAAATCAACAAAAACAGCAGAAAAATACGAAAATGTGTAAAACCGACAAGCTGCAGAAATTGCAGAAATTTACAAAATGGCGGAAATACAATAAAAAATTAAGAAATTGTAGAAAATACGAAAATGTGGTAAATCAACAAAAACTGCAGACAAATACGAAAAATACAAAAATTCGGAAAATAAAAGAACGGCATATATTTACCAAAAAATACAAAATGGCGAAAAATAAACAAAACCAGTAGAAATGTTAAAAAAATTCTAAATAACGAAAAATAAGAATAAATTGCAGAAAATTAGGTATAATGCGTAAATGCGCGAAATAAAATAACAAAATCAGGAAAATAAAATATTCTGAAATATGCGAAAAATACAAAATGGCGCAAAATCAACAGAAAACAGCAGAAATCTAAGGAAAATACGAAAATGAAAAAATTTAAAAAAAGGCGGAAAATCAATAAAAAAATTAAGAAATTTGAGAAAATTCGAAAAGGCGGTAAATCAACAAGAGCTGCAGAAATTGCAGAAAAATACAAAAAATACGTAAAATAACAAAATGCGGAAAATAAAAAAATGTCAGATATATGCGAAAAATACAAAATGGCAGAAAACAGCAGAAATTTAAGAAAAATACGAAAATGCGGTAAATCAACAAAAACTGCAGAAAAATACGAACGGAAAATCAGAAAAAAAATGCAGAACAATGCGAAAAATACAAAACGGCGGAAAATCAAAATACAGTAAAAAATTGTAGAAAATACGAAAATGTGGTAAATCAAAAAAACTTGCAGAAATTACAGAAAAATACAAAAAATATATTAAATAAAAAAATCCGTAAAAGAAATGCAGAAATATACGAAAATACAAAATGGTGGAAAATTAACAATAAACATCAGAAATATGCGAAAAATACGAAAATGCGGTAAATCAACACAAGATGCAGACAAATACAAAGTGGCCGAAAATAAGAAATAAAAATTCAGAAATATGCGAAAAATACAAAAAATCGGAAAATAAAAGAACGGCTGATATTTACCTAAAAATACAAAATGGCGAAAAATAAACAAAACCAATAGAAATGTTCAAAAAATTCAAAATAACGAAAAATAAAAAAAAAACTGCAGAAATTTAGGTATAATTCGTAAATGCGCGAAATAAAATAACAAAATGAGGAAAATAAAAAAAAATTAAGAAATATGCGAAAAATACAAAATGGCGCAAAATCAACAGAAAACAGCCGAAATCTAAGGAAAACACAGTGAATAAAAGTCCACAGACGACGCCGAGGGAACAACGAGGGACTCGACGCCGAGGGAACATCGAGGGAACACCGAGGGAACATCGAGGGAACATCGAGGGAATCGCCGCCACCAACCGAGGGATAACGAGGGACATTGAGGTCCTGAAGTCGGGTAAGAAGATTGAATCTTTGCCACGCTTGAATTGTGGCAACGGCGAAACTCGCAAGAGCCTAGCGACGTGAGTACGGCAAACTCTGTGCCCTGACAACGCGAGTACTTGCGAAATCCTGGCGGTAGCCGGAGGGCCGTACGTTTGCAGCTGTCACACAGGTGGGAGCCTTAAACTCGCTTAGCCGGTGAGCGGAGTGCCGAGCGAAATCCGCAAGAGCTCAACGACGAGAGTGCGGCAAACACTGTGCCCTGACAACGCGAGTACGTGCGAAATCCTGGTGGTAGCCGGAGAGCCGTACGTTGGCAGCTGTCACACAGGTGGGAGCCTTGAACTCGCCTAGCTAGTGAGCGGAGTGCCTGGTGCCAACTCGTTGCGAACAAGATCGCTCGTCGAAACCGACCAGGGGCTTCGGTGGACGGCCATTAAACCTCGAGAATACCGGCGAGGGACACCAAGTCTACTTACATATATAAAGCGCTGCGTCAATTGTCCGCTTCGCACAAAATTAAATTTGTTGCACGGACCCACAGCTCGGCTGAGAGTTAAGCCCGGCCGAAAAAGAAATGTTCGTTACGGCAGTAAATCAACAAAGACTGCAGAAATTGCAGAAAAATACAAAAAATACGTCAAATAACAAAATGCGTAAAATAAAATAAAATCAGATATATGCGAAAAATACAAAGTGGCTGAAAACAGCAGAAATTACAGAAAAATACAAAAAATATGTTAAATAAAAAAATGCGGAAAAAATGCAGAAATATACGAAAAATACAAAATGGCGGAAAATTAACAATAAATAGCAGAAATATACGAAAAATACGAAAATGCGGTAGCTCCCAATGTTCGGTTGCGAACACAACTGAAAAAAAACTGAAAAAACTGAAAAAAAGAGAATTTGTGAAAATCTGAAACTGGAAAATTTTAATTTTGGAATCCTAGAATCGCAAAAATATTCGGTTTGTTTTTGAAGCAGGGTACTGCTATACCACGGGCGGTTGCCCAATTTTCGGAAGAAAATCTTATGGAAAGAGCAACTAAGCTGTTTATTTGACCACTTGGTTTATTTGACGTCTGAAATGAAGAGAGGGAGAGAGCACGCAAGGCTGTGGCAAAGCCTAAGCGAGCTAGTGGTGCCGCAAAGGTACCTGTCAAAACTAAAACCCATCCTACTCTAGATGGTTGGCTTTCAGCCAAACACCCCATTCTTGATTTTCCACCAGTTCCTGTGGCATCTATGCCTGTGAAAAAAGTAAATTGGTCGGACTTTGATGCTGCCAAGCAGCCGTCATCTGACATTTGGGAGGACTCAGCCGATCAAGATGACGATACGATTGTATGTTCTGAATCTGCTTCCAACTCCTCTGAGGAATTGGACGGTTTCACAACTGTGACTAAAAATAAGCGCCGCAAGAGCAAGAAAAGATAAATCTGTAAATTCCAGATTTCTTCAAGGCCAAGAGTGCTATTGCTACACTTTGTGATAGTATGCCGTCGCCTGAGGGAGTTTCTACTCTACGCAAGTCAGTAAACATGGAAACATCAACCAACCCTGCAGCTCCGCGAGTCAGACTGTCTGAGGAGCATATGATATTGAAGTCAATGTCGCTGAGGAGCCGTTGAAGTCGCCGCAGAAGATTCCTCAGATCTTTCTGCCAAACGTTGATGCAATTCAGCCTCTGCTGGATAAACTCGGCAAAGTAGTGCGTGCTGGCAGCTTCTCTACCAAATGCTTTAACGGAGGTGGTGTGAGGGTATTGTGCAAAGACTTGGACACCTATAATGCAGTCTTACAGGCAATGAATAATGATGACACACAGACACACACAGTACCAATTAAAGCAACAACAGCCACAGCAGAAACTTCAGGCACAGCAGTGCCAATTACAGCAACAACAGCCACTAAACAAGGAACAAGAACACACCAGGAAGGAGCAACAAACTAGTAAACCGCGAAAGACACAGCAGAACATAACGCACCCAAAACAGGCAACTAAGAAGACGTACAGCCAAGTTGTACAAGGGAAGGCCGTTGCTGCCCGGACTGCTAGGCCAGCTGAAAGGCATCTGGAGAAGTTCCAGGAGCGGCTTCGCGTTGAGCAGCTGGAACTTAAGCTCCGCAGCCCTCAGTCACAAGCTCGGGAGGAGCAGCAGCAGGATCTTCCGCCCTGTTCTACGCAGCCCCATTTAGAAGGGCAGCCACAACTGACGCAAAGTCAGCAGAGTTGCGCCACGGAACACGTCACACTTGCTAATTCTGCGTGAGCACACAACCTTAGTTGCTGATATGGGAAGGAAGTTGGATGCGCTTCTGACGATGCTGATGTCCATGGTGGAGTCCCCATCACAATCCTTGGTCCCTTCCACTATGGAAGTGAATCCGTAGCCTCCAAGAAGCCGTTGCAGTCCACGAAGGCCAAGAAGTCCGCCCGCAGTACACCTAGTCCAAGAAGTCCGTCCACAGTCCGTGAAATCCAAGAAGTCCGTCTGCAGTTCAAGAAGCCCAAGAAGTCCAGTCTGAAGCGCCTATAAGTAGTAGGGAACTGGGCATTCTATGACAGGAAGCCGTAAATCTTTTTTTTGACAGCTCTTGAATTTTAATTAGCTAATTATGTCACTTGATTTATTGCTTTTTGGGTGGGGGATGACAGGTGTGTGACCTTTTTTAGAAAAATGTGTGATTTTGGGTCACGTGCGTGACATTTATGATCGAAGGGTCATGATTTATGGATGACCTTTTTTTATTGGGGGTTGGAGTGAGGGGGAGGATCACTAGCGCACTTGTGTGTGCGTACGTGATTGAGATTTTTAAAGGAGGAGATTGTGAGCAAGGCGTGTAACCTGTATGCTATAATATGGTGGAGGATCACTAGCGCACTTGTGTGTGCGTACGTGATTGAGATTTTTAAAGGAGGAGATTGTGAGCAAGGCGTGTAACCTATAACCTGTATGCTAGAATATGGTGGAGGATCACTAGCGCACTTGTGTGTGCGTACGTGATTGAAATTTTTAAGGAGGAGATTGTGAGCAAGGTATGTAACCTATAACCTGTATGCTAGAATATGGTGGATGATCGGTTACCAGCTACCGCACTTGTGTGCGTACGTGACTGAGATTTTTTAAGGAGGAGATGCTAGAATATAGTGGAAGATCGGTTACCGCACAAGTGTGCAGGTACATGTTTTTGATTTTTTTAAGGGTGGGTTCATTGATCAGTGGGAAATTATTGTTGGTTCTCTTTTCGCACCTTCGTTGTCATTGGTTAGGCCTAGTAGGACACCTCCCACCTAAGTGGGTATTATTGACATGAAGTGTTGACATGAAGTGTTGATAATCAGGTACTTCGCACGTATGTTTGTCACGTGCTGCTACCTTTTTGTGTGTGTTTTCGGTTCTCACCCTTTTTGACAGTGCACTCTCTTTGAGTGACTCTCCTTATAATAATTTCATAAGGACTTCCTACCTTAGATTATAGATTCTTATTTATAAAAACCTTAGTAGTTTTCGAACTCCTGAATCGTCAGCTCTTTCGTCTTGTTATCAAAGCGGTATACAAAGTTTCGTGTTTGTGCTATCAAAGTGTGAAAGCAAATTAAAAAAAAATTTTCGTTTTGTGCTAGCAAAGTGTGAAAGCAAATTAAAAAAAAATTTTCGTTTTGTGTTAACAAAGTGTTTAAAAAAAAAATCAAAGATATGTCTGGAAATAAGAATACCCGTGCCAACTCTTTCGAGGGTATCAACTATGTTGCCGGAGTACCTCATGAACTCATCAAGACCGTCAGCATCGACTCACACCAAACACTGCACCGCATGCAATGAGCACATCACATCATCGAAGTGGAGCGCGCATCTGCGATCGAATTCGCATAAGATGCGTGTTCACACCTGTGAATACTCATGTTAAAATGATTTCAAGTGGGTTTAAAAACCAGATTAGCACATTCTCTTATGAGAATAAGAATAAAAACATTGTGGAGCCAGAAGATTTTCTGAGTGAGGCGGCTCAAGAAATCCTCCCACTCATAAAGAATGTGCTAATTACACACACCGCTTGCAAAATGAATTTAGAGCTCTTTGCGGAGTATATCAAATTCAGTGAAGAAGAAATGCTGATGACTGTAAAATCGCATCAGTCGAATATGTGTGTGTTAACAGCATCGAGTGATCTAGAAGAGATCATAAAAACGCATGCATCAATAATTTGCGGAAAAATGGATGAATTCCAGGAGAAGGACAGCGGGTGGACAATGACAAAAATATTGAGGCTGGAGATAAATATTAATAAATATACTCCACTAAAAGTTTCAAGCTACATTGAAACACCCAAAGGGCTGAGGAATAAAAAAGCAATTATAAATGTTAAAAACAATGACGCATTTTGTTTTAAATGGGCATTAATCTCAGCCCTCAAAGCGCCATTGAACAATCAACCAGCACGATGCTCGTCATATAAAGTTGATGCCATTGAGAGTACATCAATAAAAATCAATGAAACGCTAATGCTCAACTTTGCAAATATGTCTTTTCCACTACCTTTGGACCAAATAAAAATATTTGAATCTCAAAATCAAAACATTAGTATCAATGTTTTTGGTTTTGACGAGGAGACGGGCGCTGTCAACGGCCCATTGTACACAACAGCGGTGGAAAAGGAAACCCACATTAGTTTGATGTTGCTAGAGGGTGAAGAGCGAGCACATTTTGTATGGATTAAAAATTTATCAAGGTAATATTTTTTAATAAATACTCTTTATTAAAAACAATTTTTTCATATACATATATTTTTCTTGTATATTTACATATTTATTTATTTATTTTTTTTTTTCATATACTTTCAGGCTTGTAAGACGTCAAATTACATCGCATCATGGCCAACTATATTTCTGCAGGACATGCCTAAATTACTCTCACAACGAGAGGATGTACATCGAGCATCGTCAACAGTGTGGAAAGGTTGTTTCAACACTCCCATCACAGGATAAGGCAAGCGTTAGTTTTAAGAATTATAATCGTAGTTTAGACGTACCTTTCGTAGTATATGCCGACTTTGAATGTATTCTCACCCCCCTCAATGCACAACTTAGTGAGAATGTTATAGCAACTTCTCAACATATCCCAATAGCCTTTTCATATTATATAAAGTGTGCATTTGACCCAGCTCTAGACAAGTTTGTTTTAGAGACTGCTCAGAGAGCAGATTAAATGAGTCTGCTCTTCCCCCTAGAGATAAATTCTTTAATAGTTTATCAAATAAAGAATGCTCACTGAAGATTACACTCATGCTCAAAGTGTTTGGTCAGTTTTAAACTGTGAAAGTCTCAAAGATTACATGGAGTTGTATCTTAAGACTGATGTACTACTACTTGCCGACGTTTTTCAAAATTTTCGAGCTATTTGCAAGAAAATTTATTCATTAGA